>QYAK01000051.1:0-82426 GCA_003988795.1 Proliferodiscus dingleyae
GGGGGGGGGGGGGGGGGGGGGGGGGGGGGGGGGGGTGCAGGCAGGGCAGGGACTTAGCTAAAGTGCGACGGTGGGTTGGTAAGGCCGGCCTGACGAGAACTGCGGGGGGGGGGGGGGGGGGGGGGGGGGGGGGGGGGGGTGCAGGCAGGGCAGGGACTTAGCTAAAGTGCGACGGTGGGTTGGTAAGGCCGGCCTGACGAGAACTGCGAAACGGTGCGAGACTACGCGAGACGAGAGACGAGAGGAGAGACTCGAGACGACGACGACGACGTGCGACCTGCATCCCGGATTCGTACAGCAGTCAGTAGTCAGCGAGCAAAGCAAGTGGGTCACCCTCCAGAGTCATGATGCGCACGACCACTCGCACAACCACTCGTCCATCCATCACTAGGCACCACCGACAAAGCCTCCTAAGCCCACAAGCCTCCCTCCCAACTCCCTCCACTGCCCTATTCGGGTCCAACTTTCGTCCGAGACGCCCTCCCACCGGACGCTGAGTAACAGGAAATGTCCGGTCGCTACATCCACCATCCACCACCCACCGTCCAGCCTGAGCGAGAGAACGGTAACGGTCTTCACACTTCTCCACGCCCTGCAACTGTCCAGGAACTGTCCCGGAACTGTCCAATCGCATACTGCCCAGCGCTCGTTCTTACCTCCGAATGCGAAAACGGGGAACTCGACTCATCCTCCCTCGTGGGCATGGGCATGGGCATGGGCATGGGCACCCAGCAGGCCAGAGCCAAGATCTGATCTGATCTGATTACTGACTACGGTGTTCGCGTGTTCGCTCTCTCTCTCTCACGCTTCCCCACCCTGACAGTACCTGCCAGCTGACAAACCCTCCCAGACTCTCGTCGAAACAAGCAGACCAACGCTCGGGTTACAAAGCATCGCGCGCACCATCAAATGCAAAATGACAACCGTCGCGATTGATTATTCAGACCATGGTTCCAAGCTGTTCCAGCCACACATCTAATCAATTGATTGAAAATAAAACCCCGTCGCGAGAGGACACCTCCTTCTCTTCTGTTCCCGCGGGTCTACCTTGGCTTACCGCCGCGTGGAACCAAGCTCCAGCCCTATTCCTGAGATTCGCGTCCCCAATCCTCTCCTTCCTGTCATCCTAATCTTCCAAACCCTTCGAACACTCCTAACCATCTCATACCCATGCTTCACAGCCTCCACCGTTGCTCCTCCCACAGCGCACCAAAAAAAAGGAGCTGACGCCCTGCCACGTTTTCACCCTCGTCTCTGACACAGCAACGCCGACAAATTAGCAGCCTGAATTACCCGTTTGGGGAAGCTGGACGCCAAAAAGCGGACACGGCCTAATTCCAGAGATCTGGAAAGACGTGGGACGTGGAGACCAGGGGAGGGGGCCAGCAAGCCCAGCAAGCCCAATCTACCAGTACAAGCACCAGTGCGCACGTAAGCAGGCTTGCCGTCCGCGCCTCACATAATCAGGCAGCGCACAAGATTACCTCTTTCTCATGGTGCAGAAGAGCGGGATTCTGCAAGAGAGTGCGAACTGCGGAAGACAACACGATGACTCCTCGGAGTGCACGATGCATACAAGATAAGACCAAGAGAGATTATCGAGGGACTTGAGGTCCTAGTCGGTGTTCTCTAGTGTCAGAGTCATCGCCGTTCGAACTCTATCCCGCCGTCTTCACTCTGGTCCGTGAGCCGAAGAGCAACGGACTTCCATAGGACACATTAGTAGCAGGACTTCTCGAGTCTCGAGTCTCGAGTCTCGACTATCTGTTCGGTCCCGAAGCAAAAACTCTCTCAACTCGAACTTGGCTCACGACCTCACGGATCCGCACGGGCACGCACCCATCCGAGTCCTCCGACCTCTCCCTCTCTACAGCCTCATGACCCACGATTCTTCGCGAGTATATTTCGTGACCCATCCCCAAAATCCCTCAAGGTTCAAATAGTCTCCAATCTGATGGAGCCCCGTCGTCCGTCCTCGTGCCATCCCTTCTTTTTCCCGTGCCCTCCGGACTGCCTTTTCGCATCATCCAATCTCGACTATCCAGCATCCATTAAAGTCCGCTTTCCGTAATCCACCCTGCACAATACCGTGCATAATTATCAAACATCCGTCATGTCAACCATCAACCATCAACCAGACTAAACCTTCCTTCGCACTGTTGCCCCTCGTTAACCCACCCCCAAAGATAAAACCAAAAGTGTAGATCCATGCAAAGAATCAAGAAAAATAAAGCCCGAAGAGCATTGATGCGCGCTCTGGACTGGTAATTCAAATAATGTCCGAACTCCGCATCATCCATCGAAACCGATTCCCAAAACGAGCAAAACGCTGCGACATGCTTTTTTTAAGCTTTCGACCGAACCCAACCCCAACCCTCCTATCCGCCGCGTCGGAGACTTCAATTCTGCGAAAAAAAAAGATCGCAGAGAATCTCGCTAAAACGACGAGTTGAACTGTGCAGTCTAGTCCCCGGGCTCTACGGCCGAACGAACGAACAAAAGGGACGGAGCTTAGACCAAAACCCCGTCGGGGCTCGCATGTGCACCAATCATGTAGAGAGGACTACGAGCCTGCTCCTGCTTACGTAGGTAGGGTAGGGCAGTGCGCTGCTGCACGGTGAGAGGTCCCATGGGAAAATAAGAAAACGGTGTGAGAGGTGACACGGTGAACAAGCACCAAGTTCAAAAATTTAGCCGAAAGTACCGAATGCCCGGTGTCTCGATGCCCAAAGCTGGGAGTTTGCCTATGGATAGCCTTTTCTTAACTCCTAAACTCCTCAAGCTCCGCGGCGTTTTAGGGGGGAGGGGGGGTTCTTTCTTCGAGACTTCTTTTTATGTAGGGTCGTAACATAAAAGGAGGTTTTCCTCTTCGGCGTTGTAGGATTTAAGAGAGAGAAGAGGAGATGGAGGGGAGACGAGGGTTCGTTAACGGGGTAAGATAGAAGAAGCATGCCAAATCACAATTACGATTGCGATTGCGATTGCGATGTCGTTGCGATGCGATACGATACGATGCACTGTTAGCTTTTTGACCACGGGTCTGAAATCGCAACATCTTTGGCCCCCGTTTGCGAAAAGAGCCTTCCTTAAAATAAAAATAAAATAATGCAAATGAACGAATAGATTTCAATCTAAAATCCTAGATCCCAAAAAAGAACCCAGTTGATTTCTGCCCCAAAAAAAAAACCATTCCCCACAGCAAAAGGCACAGGCATAGCACAGCACAGCAACACTGCAACAGCTCAGCCGCCCAAACTAATTTTTTGCAGATCAATCTTATTTTCATCTCCATCTTGTATCGTATCGTATCGTATCGTATCGTATCGTATCGCAACATATCACATCGTCGTCGTATACAAAGTTACGAGAATATGCGCGGAAGCGAGCGAGCGCATCATGTTACCACATTGGGACACTTTTAACCCTTTTTTTTCCCCTCTCTCGTTTTCTTCGTTTTCGTTTAGGTCTGGGGGATGATGTGCAAAACGTAGACGCGTACCCTGCGATGGCTCAGCCTTGCGCGCTTTGCCGGATGCGAGTGCGAAAGCGAAAGGATGGGGATTGTGACAGGGGCAGGGGAGGGGACTGTTTGGGTGGGTTCGCTGGACTTTTTTTTTTGGGGGCGAGGAACCGTGAGGCGGTGGAAGAGGGTTTGGCTCTTGTGGAGATTATATTTGTGCAGTTGATTCCGAGGTCGAGGGTCGAGGGGGAGGGAGGAGGAGGATAGAGGGCCCAGTGGTTTTCTCTTCTGTTACCTTCCCCTTCTCTTTCTTCTTTTTCGATTCCGGCGATGAATGAATTTGGAGCTGATGGGTGTGGTCAATCACGTGGCTGGTCCTCTTCATCATTCCCCTTACGTTCTTGCTGCTCCTTAAACTCTGCCAGGACCTAAAGACAGATGTCTTGATATTGTGTTCATTGATATCTGGTAGTAAGAGGTTTTGCCAATTCAAATTCTTGTTCCAGGCTTCATGTTTCAAAGTCATCCTCAAGATGACGGACTCGAGTGGCACCCGTCCCCGTCTTCTTCCCGCGGATTGTCCTTTTTTACTCTTTTTTATAAAAAAAAACTTTTCAAAGTTGGAGGAGGCCGGCATGACTAGCCCTCTGTCTAAGTGTAAACTTGGAGTTCACTTGATTCGTCGTAGCTGTTGTAAGTACAACAAGTTAGGCGATTTGAACTTGATGGTAGAACATCTCATGATCTCAATGTCTCATCAACTCAAGTTGTTTGAGCTTGAGCTTTCTCCAACCACACGACTTAGTACTGTTAGTGAAAGCTGTGGCAGCGTGAAAGGATATTCCGCGTCAACATAACCCATCGCGATGCCTAGGACTCGATCAATCACGTCACATGCTTCGTTCGATTATCCATTCTTGCGGAGCCTGGGTGAAGTTTGATTCACCAAGCCTTCGGCGTTTCTGGCAGTGGGAGCAAGTGAGATGACAACAAGACTGCGTGAACGAGCTCTAATGCCTCGCTCTTACTCTGATTCAGGAAATGGAAAGCTCTTTTAGGGACCACTCGCTAGTGTTTATGCTTGTTTCTCGTTGTTTTTGGGACGATGTTGTCATCTGAAACCTACAACTTGGTATTTTCCGAAGGTCTAGTGGGCTTTCAGGTTCTTGTTTCGCCAAGGCGCAGAAACGATTCCCGTCTCTGCAGGACACGCTAGAAGGGTTGCGAACAATACTTGGTGGTTGCTCAGATACTACGTGCTATCGATGTCAGGCTGATTCTGGCCTTTGCTCTCGTGTAGCCAAACTCATTCTCATATTTTTAATTCTGATATATCAGGTTTATTCTTGCTTGATGCTCGTTCTAATGCGAGTTGGAGCTCGATTTCAGATCTGCCACAGCCGATCTTACAAACAGCGCCCACTGACAGCCACCAATGAAAGGTAGTGACACCTAATCTCTTTGATTGCGGAAGGGACTATATAATCTTAGGTACATCGAATGATAACCTGCGGATTTAATCTAATCAGCAACAGTCAGACTTGTCGCTTGGCAAACAGGACCGCCAGGTGTAGTTTCCATCTCAAACGTCAATTCAGAACCAACAACTCGCGCAACAATTCGGTAAGTCAATCGATAGAAAGATTTTCCAGGTATGTATGAATAAGTCGCCGTGTGTGCGCCAGGAAAGCCAGCCACAGTGCTGGGCGGAGAGGTGCCCGATCCAATATCGCTGGGAGAACTTGCTACAGACTCGACATCTAATTCCTCGATGTCCAAGCCCGAATCCATATCAAGTCTGAGAACAGGTGGTCTGGTTGCGTGTACGGTGGCTCGTGTGGGATTTACAGGGGCTCTATCAGATATATCGGATGGCCCTGTTTCCTCTTTGCCAGCATGAGATGTGTTGTTGCTCCAGATGTGTTCATGTGCGACCACTTCATTGGCACTATCGTACCGCATCAACCGTAGGTAACGTACCGTATTTCCATTACTGAGCGCATCGGTCCTTGCCTCAACAGCACGACCAAGATCAAAAGTCACTGTGTACGCTCGGGTTATTGCTTTGTCTCCGTTAGTCTGAGTCAATCGCAAACAATACTTCTCCTACTTTTACTTTCTTCGGAATCTCTCAAATCTGCATGATTCTTCACTCCTATTTCGGACTTCCACACCTTGACTTGTATTTTATATGGATCTCCGACCCGAAAATAACAATAACGAATGCTTGATTTGGCTACATGTGGCACTTTGTAGCTCTCCGTAATTATTTGATCCTTATAATCTGTCAGAAAGGCTCGCGAATTTATATTAAATGGGCTCTTTACCTTTTTCAAAAGAACTTCAATACGATCGCTTACCCAGATTTTCTTATCATATAGATCCCTATATTTCATGACATTCGTGCCATGAATGCTCGGGTCCCATGGTTCATTACTGACAATCCCGTAGTCATGTGGGAGACGAATGCCCACGATTTCAGCATGTTTGGAGGCCAAGAGAAGCGCCCCTTGGGCGACCGCGGTATTTGCGCTTCCAAAATTAGTCTATCATTTTAAACTTGATTGAAAATAGCTTACTTGACACGAGAAGTCTTGACATGAATAGGATATCCTATCACGCAGTCTTTTTCAAAAGCTTCACGGAGAACATTCTCTATGTGCGCAGAACCCGAAAATCCGCCAACCAAGAAAAGGTGCTAAACCTCAATCAGCCACGTAACGGAATAAGGGATCACTTACTTTTACTTGCTTCACTAGTCTACCTTCTTGTCGCATTATTCGTGTATAGTTCTGGATCTGAGTTGCAATTTGCTTGATGCTATCCTGCACGATAGGATCGAAAAGCTCCCGCAAGTCAGCTCTGTGTCAAGATCGATAAAGTTAGTCACTTAAAAGGGTCTCCAGGCTGTCTACTTACCTTGTCAGGACCACTCGATCTTGCATGAAATTATGATCTAAATCTGGTGACAATCCGTCGAATCGAATTGACGAGCGTAACCGATAAAATGTTGGCTCGTGCGCGTATTTGAATTCGGAAAGAGCCTTGCGGATTCTGGACTCCATTTCTTCGCGAGGGATATATGCCACATGTGCTAGACGTTTCCGAAGATGTCTCTCAAAAGCTTCATCAAGGAGTAGAGATCCTGAAATAGCATCTGTTTTCGATATCTTAATTAACACCTTCTCTATTGGCGGGAAATCGAGACTGACAATCAATTGGTGCTGCTTGAGACAGTCGCAAAGGCTTTCGTGATTCGATAGACAATACTGCTACATCCTGGATTCCGTTAGCTAGTATAGTGGGCAAGAGTCAGGGCCCCCAAGGGTAGTAGACGTACACAAGTTTCCGCACCTGCATCTTGTACAAGGACTACGTCTCCAGTCTGTGGATTACTGAGTGATTTGCCACAACCGATTAGTGTATGACATACCTCAACGTCTAAATCAGGCTCTGATTCTAAAAAGAAAGTTGCCGCTGATTCAACATTCGTTACCAGGCCATTTTCTCTCAAACCCATTCCTGCTTTCATCGCGGCTTCTCTCAAGTTCCGCTGAGTCAATAGATCCCACGAAGCGGGACAACACATTATAAATCTAAAAGATCTCTTATTTCGATCTAGAAAGTGAGAGTTGATCTGTTTGATGGTATGTTGCCATAGTACGCGTAGAAAGTCTGCAAGAATGTCAACAACCCCAAGGCCAATCATCTCACATTTAGCACGCAACCCTTCGTTAGCTGGTTTTGTTGTATCTGTCTCTGCTAAGAGTAACTTAATTAGACTAAGGTGGATTTGTTCCTCTTCTTCGGCTTCCTCATGGTCATCCAATTCGACTCCCCAGGACATCAGTCTGGATCCTCGATAAGTCACAGTGGTCGGGACTTGGTCGTCTATGCGGGATATCGAAGTTGAAAGATAAGGATAACGGTCGACAACAAATCTATTTTCTAATGCCAAACGGGGGTTTGCCTCACTGTGAGAGCTCTCCGAAGTAGATGGCGCCCGAACGCGACCTACTGCTACTTTCGTGAATGTTGTTCCAAGGTCTATCGCCAAGTCGTAAATTGACTCATCATCTAGTAGTGATGATGGCGAGGGCTTTACATGTAGAGTTGGATTGGAGTCCGGCCGATGAGGGGTTTGAATTGCTAGTGGTAGATTCGGGGGTTGTCCGAGGTTATTCGCTATATCTTCGAAGATCTTGTGGGCAGGAAGTAAAAATATCTCGGACGAGGAGGGTGGTCCGGCGATAACGTGTCCGCAAAGATCACCAGATTGAGCGTCCAGGATCCAAGCTCCACAATCGCCCGCCACTACTCAGATCCTCATCAGCTTGCTCAAGTACTTCTGCAAATTATAGGTACAAAATGCCACTTACTGTTCTTTCTCTCGAGAATGGCAACCCAAACTTCTTCAAATGTTGGCCAGCCTGGCATTTTGACGAAGCGAGGGCATTCTACAAGACGTCCTCTGACCGGTCCACCCTGTGCAGTAGCCATTCATATTGATCTGTTGGAAGCAGTCTGCATGATATGTGTCGAAGAGAGAGTCTGGGTTCTGTCCGATTGCCCTTCGGGGATGTGTATAACATTCGAAAATTGGGGCGCAGAATTATCAATTCTGAATATTTGGTAGTCTAGGTGATGAGGATTTTCTCCAGGACCAGTAGCCTGGTAAGCCCCATTAAATGACCAGTCTCCGATCACGCCATTAGTGGGTGATCGATAGACTGGTGTGAGAGGTCTTGTGACTATAGAAGAGGAACTAGATGATATGGCTTGGAGGGTATCAGAGTTGTCCTGTGAATTTGAAGGAGAGACCTCAAATTCTGTGTCCAAACACGGACCACCTATTCCGTACGTAAAAGTTAGCTATTCATTTCGTACTAACTGAGGCGACATACAGACCTTGATATGCCGCACCAGAGGCCTCATCAGCTTCACTGTCAAATTCCATGTCATCGTCATCAAATTCAAGCTCCATCATTGATCCCACAGGACTATCGACTTCCGGTGGAATATTAAGGCTAATGTGTCTAACGGTGGTACCGTAGAATGTTCCTCCAACCTCGAGGACGCCCCCAAGTGTTGCTTGACCGCTGTCTGATTCTATCAAAGCACCACATAGGTTCTCTGGTGTTCCAATGATACGAAATTCTCCAGTCGAAGCTTCTCCCGATGCCCTTGATGGTTCTTGCTCATTCCCCAGCGGGATCGACGGAAGATCAGGTAGTGTCTTCAGATCAATAGCGGGATAAGCCGCGAGGAGGCCCATTTCTGCTACCAATGCTTTGGCCTTGTTTCTTTGCCGTCGACTTCTAGAAGCAAAAATGACCGTTGGCTGGGCTTGGGCCGGCTGGGAGCCTAGCATGAAAATGTAGAAAGCCACGGCTCGCTGCTTTTCCTCCCTACACTCCAACTTGTCTTTGTGCTCATCCAAGAGTTCCTTGATCTTGGGACCGATCTCCGCAAATATTTTGCGCACTGGTCCCACTGCTTCGTAGCAATTCTGGCCACTCATCCTCGACGGACACTTGCTTCCAGTTGATTGTTCTGAATTCTTCCAAATTGGCCTCTTACTACCGAACATCGTTCTACAACTATCTGCTCAGTTGAAATCAAGACATCGATATTTCTACCCCCTATCTCTTCTGTCTACCGAGCATGTATTTATGTGCATGGAGTCGAGCCGAGCAGCAGTTTCGGCCCCGAGGGGAGGGGTGTGGGGAAAGGAGACGGAAATGTGATGGATGGTGCGCTGTGAAGTAACACGAGAATTTAATCTTCAGCCAAACAGAACAATACACATACTCGAATATGAGGCTCTGTTCCGAGGGCAGGTGAGACTTTTATCTCGGTCGGGCGCAGCCTGCAGTGCAAAGTTATCGACGAATGCATTGTCGATACCTTCTGAGCCTATAGGCGGAGATTGTTTCCGCAAAAGCAGTGAATTAAAAATTTTCTAGGCTTTTTGAATTCGCCGTCTGTTTCGCCTTCTAAGCGTAGACCTATTATCACGGGCTGCTACCGCCCAAATCTTACACATCACAACGGCTACTACATGGCAAGGCACAATTACCGTGGTCAAAGGCAGAGTGTGAGACTAGTGCGAAACGGTTACACAAATATTTTGTTTCGTGATTCTCCTTATTTGCAATTCGGTGTGTCTTTCTTGTTTACATATCAATAATGTCATGTTCAGTGAGAGAAATCCCAACTGGAAAGCTGATTATGCGACAATTGACTAGATCAATCCAGAGGAAGCATAACATCCTTAACCATATGTTTGGCTTGAATTTCGACGGTAACGATTTCCAACCATTCTCATCGGGAATTGAGGTATAACTTAATGACTGGTGGGACCTTCACTTCAGGCAATGCCAGCGACAAGTGTCAGTGGGCTCGGAAGAAGAGCTTCTGAATATCATACCATATCTTCGAAATCCTCAAGCAACACGACAGTCAATTCGTAGCGCAATACGAGCTGCGAACACTGAGAACTTCGGCCCCGACGATTCTGATCTGGATGCCTCCATTATACTAGCAGCACGCTTGTTCCTTATGCTCTCGATTGGGTTAATTCGCCTGTCTATTCCGCCAGGTCGCTCAGTTCCTTGGTCAAATAGCTGCATCCAAGACGCAATTAAGTCTGAGTTTAGGCCCGCAGAAGGATATTCTCAGCCTGAGAGGATATCCAACAGTTTCACGGCCGCTAATCTGGAAATTATCGCAGGCATCAAGGTTTGCTGGACTTCCAATCTAGCGGATCATCTTTTAGTAAAGGAAGATGAGTCCTCAGTCATGTTGTTTCATCATGTTTCTATCCTACAGCTACACCGAGTATCCAGATGGTAAGAGAGTTTGAGTAAAGATCGGAATAGGAACTGAGTCTATCTAGGCATGTTATAGACATCGACCTCATCGACGAAACTCTCTCTACGCTAGCGCTGCTACTACCTTCTAACGAGCCGAGGAGTAAAAAGTGGTTTGCAAAGAAAGTACGTCGGTTTGGTTTAGATCCTTTAGCTGGTACACGCAGAGGACTTCCGCCACGAACATGCAGGATCGAGAATTTCAATTACTGGAGGGACCGACTGATAATTCTCAAACAAGCTTTCGATAATTCGGAGCCGAGTACGGTGCTACAATGGTGGCATGACGATCGCAAAAAGGTGCAGTGGTACACCTTTTGGATCGCAGCACTTGTCCTTTTTCTGACAGTAATTTTTGGGGTCGTTCAGTCTATATCAGGGGTTATTCAAGCGTGGGCCAGTGTCAAAAGTCTGTCATAGTGCCTCTGGTGGTGAAGTGAAGGGTATAAAAATAATGACCGATGTCTCTATAATTGTGTTTGACGACAATTAACTGTTACCTTTTCAGGTCAATTCTGATGTTTTGATCAGTATCTGAGACTAGACAATCTCAAAGGCCACTATTGTCGCGTCTCTATCAATGTCAAGCCGCTAATTTTGATCTTTTCTTTGTCTTCTCTCCAGTGAAAGAAAGTCTATGGCCTCTATGTGACTAGCAGTTATCCCATATTGGCCAATAGATATGGAACAGTCCTTCGAACCAAACAATATCTTACATAGAAAATTTGCGAGAGTACGCTTTGTCCCAACTTGTGAAAACCCAAGCCAACAACTAGCGAGTCACGTCCGTCGGTCCCCATCCAACATGCCAATTCTGGCCCTTCGGTTGGAAAAATAGCTCGTCAACAGTCACTGGCTTCTCGATCATCGACTGATCATACAGACAATCTACCAAGCCCTGAAGAGTCTTTCTATTTGCCTCGACTCCATACGGCCATGGATCTCCGCCAAACACCTCGTCGATTTCGTCAAGTTCAGACGGCAACCAAGGTAACATATACCTCAACGCACCCGTAAAACGCATACGTTTGGCAGCAAGATTCTTAGAATCGTTGAACGCATTGTAGAGGCTCGTCGCCACAAACGGGTACTTCTCATGCACTTCTCTTCTCAGCACAACCGTGTGCATGATTGGAAAAATCCCAGTCTCCGCGTAGTACTTCTTTTCCATCTCCTTGAAGTCAGGAAACAGCCTCTTCACATGTCCACATTTTCCAAAGCACGGCGGGAGATCGGCTCCGATCGTGGCATCAATCTCGCCTTCCTCGAGGAGCTGGGAGAGGCTCTTCCCGCTCGTGTTCCTCGTGATATGGACGGGCTTCACAAGCGGCAGCGTGCTTGGCTTTCCGTGCGACTCACCGCTCTCCATAGAGCCCTCAACCCAGGTCACGCTTTCTAGATCAACACCTGCCTGCTTCAGTAGGCCCCGGATCCAGACCGCTGCAGTCATGGTGTACAGCTGCACGCCGATACGCTTGCCGTTCAAGCCCGCCGGCGTGCTCACCGTCCGGCTGTTCACGGCGATGAAGCTGTGTCTGAATGCCCGCGAGGGAAATACGGGGATGGCGACCAGATCCCGATGCCCGGCAGCGTACCGGCAGATATACTCTGACGATGACATCTCTGAGCAATCAAATTCGTGGCCGCCGGCCATGCGGTCGAAGACATCGCGGGGATGGTTGTGTACAATGTAGTTGAGATCGATGCCTTCAGGCTTGATTTCTCCAGTATAGAGGGCCTGCATTCGGTCATACAAGCCGCAGGCGAAGGAGATGGGTATACGGTTTGTCATTTCGTCTCCTTTGTTGGCCCTTATATGTTTCTATTGTATATCCTTTGCTTCCTTGCACGGAGTTGATGGGAAGGATTTGTGGGACGCAGTCTTTGATCAAAGATGGTCCTCTTAAATGTTGAATGAGTTGTGACAAAGTGAAGAATATAAAGTATCTTGCCAATGACCTGACTGATGTCGTAACAGCTCTCGATTCGGTATTTATGAATTCAGCGAATTCAGCGGGTCTGCTTATGGGCATGACACTAGCACTGTGATCAAGCAGTGTAATATTGTTACTGCCAACTCAAAACATCCTATTAGACTTTATGTAGCGCACCTTATGTAAGGTGACGGAATCAATCAACCAAGACCACTTTGGTGATATCCTAGTATATATCAGATCCAGATCTGCAAGCGGGGTAGCGGGGTAGCGAATGTGGACATGGTAAGGGGGTCTCCCCATGCAGCGACCGGATTCCCACACCAGGAACCAGCATCCGCCCACTCGTGAAGAGGCGGATTCATGTAAGAGCATACCAAGTGGCTTTGAGATCGTCGCTGTTAGGTGTTAACTGATCAGGAGAGAAACTGGTTATGTAACAAGGTTGTGAAGCAAGCGAGAGGAAGTCTACATCCGTTTGGTTCTGAATGCCGGTATTAAGAGCCGTTCATCTTCTCTCTGTACGTACTTGGTACTTGAACTCTACAAGATAGGATGTGAAGTCTGACCTCATGAACACGATGTCAACGGAAGTGAAGGTCGAGAAGGTCGAGCACCTTGAAGGGAGGCGAGAGATCTCCGATCTCGATCTAGTGGAAGGGAAACGGTCCAGAAAGGGCTTTCTGTTAAGACCTCAGCCTTCGAATGATCCAAATGACCCATTGGTAAGTGGCTACTCTCTGACTTTGAATCTCAACAGCTGAGATTCTGGCGTTAGAATTGGCCACTGCTTGAGAAATACACGACATATTTGATCCCGTGCTTCTTCGCATTTCTTGGGCTAGCAAATAGCTCGTCATTCACTGTTGCAGTAAGTAGACTCATTCAGCAACTCATAGTGATTTGATTTCTCTGAAAGGTCATGGAAGGTAGGATTATTTAGAACATTGAAGGACCTTAGTAGAGATCAGCAAAGGAAGAGATAACAATGAGACACCTATATCTAGATCAGCAATTGAGTCAGTACCTTGCCAAGCAAAGAACGTTGACTCGAGTCTTTCAGATCATTCCTGTTGCCAAAGACCTCCATGTCACCACTACGAAGGCTGGCTACCTAACCTCCATCCAAGTCCTCGCTATGGGTGTAGGCAACCTCTTTTGGATGCCGCTCATGCGTATCGTCGGCAAGAGGCCGGTATACTTAGCCTCGCTCTTGCTGCTCGTTATCACCAATATCTGGGGCTACTTCGCGCGTGATTACAAGAGCCTTCTCGCGTCAAGGTTGATAGGCGGGTTTCTGAGCGCCGCGGCTGATGCGACGGTGCCCAGTATTGTGGCAGACCTTTTCTTCTTTCATGAAAGAGGGCATTGTATGATGATATTCCATACTTGTATCAGTGCCGGGGTATTTGTAGGGCCATTGATCAATGCATATATTGTGCAGTATGCTGGGTGGAGGTAAGTCCGATTCTCAACTGGAGGAGGGAGTGATAGGAGAGGCTGAGCATACAATCCATAGGTGGATGATGGGCTTCATGGCTATTGCATCGGCGGCTACATTTCTAGTAGGCTGTCTCTGCATCCACGAAACTTCTTATAAACGGGAGAATATCAATATACCAGCTATGGAATATCCGCCGAAGCGAACCTGGATGCAGGGCATCTCACTCACCTCTGGCTACGACCCCGAAGCATCGTTCTTCGGCTGGTTGGGCAATACTCTCATCCTCCTAGCTTATCCGCCTGTAATCGTAGCCGGTCTGACTATTGGGGTATTTGTAGGCTGGTAAGCTATCCCAAGCCCCTCCTTTCACCATACCTGGAGGTTATACAGGAGCAGGGCAAGACTGAAGCTCACGCCTTCACAGGAATATCTCGATCCAGCTCACCTCGTCACGCACCTTCACAGCTGCTCCATACCACTGGAAGATTCACAGTCTCGGTCTGCTCTCCCTCTCTGGTTTCATCGGTGCTCTCATCTCATTCTTCCTTGGGGGTCGACTCATCGACTTCATCGCCAATCGCATGACTGCCCGGGCTGGAGAGCACGCTGAGCCCGAGTTTCGCCTTCCTGCTATGGTCATACCGGCGCTGGTTGGTCCAATGGGCGTCTTGGCTTTTGGTCTGGCTATTGCAGATCACAAGAGCTGGGCAGGGCCCGCGGTCGGATATGGCATGCTTGGATTTGGGTTGACAGCTGCAAGTAATGTCATCATCACATATGCGGTGGACGCATATCGACTTGTAAGTTATGCCTTTTGTTGCTTGAATATTCTCCCATTTCGCTGATCATATGCAGATTTCTGGAGAAGCTCTCGTGATTGTGTTCTTCGTCCGGAATGTCATGGCTTGTATCTTTTCCCTGTACATAGCTGACTGGATAAGAGTGGAGGGGATTAGAAAGGCGTTTGGGGAAATGGTCGCGATTCAGTATGCCGTATTGTCTCTTTCAGCCGTTTTATATTTCTTCGGGCACAGAATTCGTGCTTTCACCGCGGGATTTGGGCCAATGAAGAAGGTTTTGAAGGGTCGCGAGTAGGTCATTCGAGGGAGGGGGCAAAGGTAGAAACATGGCCATCACCTATTTCTCGATGCTACGGGAATTCTCCTATTGGCAAGGACCGGTTGTCAGCCTCATTTCAAACAGCCAACCAGACCAACTGTTGTAATTAAGCTCATCCTTCGCTCATAAGACTTATTCATCCGATTGGTCGTCGGTAACGAGCTGCGCTTTGTGATGAGTGGCTGTGCCACAGCAGTGAGAGTGGCACGGCTCTTGTTTCAGGCTCTCTTGTGTACATAGCCACAACATCTGCCACAGCGTCAAAAATGTCTCCAGATGGATTTATACGCGGGAAGGTCGCTGGAACAGTTTTCTTCTGCATTTCGCTCATAAGCTATCGTCATGGTTCCGCGAGCTATCGTTCTGCTCATGCTTATATGGCTTTTCCAGTCTACATTGGCCTTTGAGCTTCCACCTATCAAACCAGATCCTGAGCCAGTCACTCCTCCCAAAGATCCAACACCTCATACTGAACCCTCTCCAAATGAAGCGCCAGAACCCGGGTTTGCGCCTGAGGTACCGGGGGCGCCCAATCCCGGGGTCACGAATCCAGATACAGCAGCACCTGCCGACCCCGCGAGCCTAGGAAAATACACAGAGAATGATGAACAGACACCATTCACCGGTACGTCTCAATGTAGACAAGCAAACAAGAATTCTTACTGATTTGCATGACAGAAGATGAAGAAACAGAAAATCCTTGGGAAGAACTCATCGACAAGGTCAAAGACCTGCTGGATAACATCAATTCCCTGAACTCTGACGCAGCATCAACCGTCACCCAGACATACGTCTCCACCTCGACCATCGGCGGCTCAAACGGTATCCTGGGTCCCATCGCGGGCACACAGACCCTTGTCCACGTAACAACGACCTTCGACCCCTCTCAGCCATCAGAGGCATGCCGAGCATGGGGATCCCTCACCTTGTACTGCTCTGGCGCAGACGCGAGCTGTGCGTGCTATTCCGGCTCGTACTATGTGCCTGAGCAGTGGAACTCGCTGGCTGCGCGATGCGCGGAGTATCAGTGCACTGATGCTGGGAACGGGAACTGTGCTGCTGCGACAGCGGCGAGTAACATGACGGGCTATTGTAGTGCGAACGTCAGGGCTGGGCCAAGTACAGTGTTTGCAGCTATTACACAGACAGTTTCGTCGTCCTCACCGTCTTCAACTGCGGCGGCGAGAGTGAGTGCGAGCTCTACGACAATTCCGACGCCTGGGCCTTCTTCTGGAGCTAAGAGACTTGGTATTGTGACTTTTACGGCGCCTGTTGCGGTTCTGATCTCATTTTTACTCGTGGGTTGGTTATAGATGAGATACAGATGAGAGCATAGTATTTTGGAGTTGAATACCGTATATAGACTCGGATAGTTAGAGAGCACTCACACCATGTTTGTCAAAAGAAAGAGATTGAATTGCTGAGCAAGGAGTTGGGGATTTGTTATTGGAGATAGACACAAATTCTGTATGAGATACCCTGGAAGTTATGTATATATCATTTGACCAGCACCAACGAAGAGTCTAAAGCCATCTAAATCCAGTCATATTGAAAGCCTACATTATACATCACCGTACGCTGCTAACTGTATTACTAACATTGCATTAAGAAGCTATGATTCATTTCCGATTGCCCAGACCTCCATATATTCAAGCGCTCTCCTCTCCATATTCCAAGCCCCACTGCACAAATCTTCCCAAAGTCTCCTTAGCTGCAGCTGGCTTGATACTTTGCACGACGGCAAAGAAATCAGCAGCTACCAGAGGTGGCTCAAGCAGCATTTTAGCAGGAACCTGCGTCCATTTCATAGGCATCGCTCCTGACTCGTAGGGGGTGCAGGGCGTGAGCTTTTCGATACCTTCAGGAGTGAAGACCTACTCAAGATTTAGTTTATTGAATTCCATCAAGAGATAAAAGGAAGCGGGAGAGAGTGTAAAATCAAAAGCGAGATCGAGATGGCTTACCTGGCAGAAATGCGTAGCAGAGGATAGGCGCTTCACAGGAATCATAATGACCTCTTCAACCAGTGCCGCGATCTCCCCGGCACTGAGACCCTCGCTCATACGGCCCAGTCTCGCATAATCTACCGCCGTCATCTCGCATGGTGTATCGCCTATACCTAGTCCGAACATGTGTGTCCTAGTTGTTTCATCGGGAAGAGGGATATGTAGCTTGGATTGAAAACGACGCCGGAGAGCAGGGTCGATGTCCCAAGGGGATGTAGATGATGCGAGGAACAATATGCCAGGAGAGGCTGTGTTGTTCAGGGCATCGAGTTCAACTAGGAGGCTGGACTTGACAGGAGAGGTTTTGGAAATTGAGTCGAGGTTGGCGAAGAAGATGATGCAGGGTGACTTAGTACGAGAGCGTTCGAAAAGGGTTTTGATTAATCTGAAAACTTAGATGAGAGCTAAGAAGAAGATATTGAGGTATTTACCTTGCGGCGTAGTCAGGCCATTTAGAGACAAGGTCTGCGCAATTTATATTGAGAAGAGAACAGCCAATCTCGGTGGCGATAGATTTCGCAAGGTACCGCTTGCCAGTACCAGGAGGGCCGTATAATAGAGCACTGTACCACATTAGCTTCGCTTTGCAAAGTAATTCGGTGACTTACCCCTTCCTCGCCTTGCGTTTGCCTCTAAAAAGATGGGGGAGCTTGAGTGGGAGGATGATGGTCTCCTGAATTTCTTCCTTGACCTTGTCCAGCCCAGCAACCTCTTCCCATTGGACATTCGGAGTCTCAGTTGTAATAGCGGTCTCCAGGATCTCTGAGAATTCTTTAGGTGGTAGTGGGCTGCTGACTTGCGGCGTTGTAGGCGAAGATACATGCAGGGCAGCTAAGTCTTTAAGTTCGGCAACATCATCGATCTTGTGGCCGACGGGAGGCACATCAGCATTCAGAACTTCTAACAACAAATCCATCTCCTCTGTAGTCCATGTTGGGTCTTCGCATGTGAGGCATCGCCCGTTCAATTGTTGTTTGAGGGTCAAGACGTGTCCAGGGTCGTAACATTGGTTGCCCCACCCAATGTAGCATTTCTGACAGACATCGAAATCTCCATTCTGGCAGATATCGCAGTGGTAGAAGACGCCCACAATCAGCTCCTTGCAACTATCACATGAGTATCCTATGCCGTCATCAAAGTATACCGGGTTATTCCAAAGCGAAATGTGATTTCTGAGAACCAGTCCCTGTTCCCCCTTCTCATTCGTTGCCAAATACCAGGCGTCAGCGTCGCGTCGCACATTGGTCAACGTTTCACCCTTTCTAAAGGTCAGTTCTTTGGAGTCTTTCGCCTTGTACGATCGTATGGGTCGAGCAATGAATTCATCAGCTGCAAGGACTAATGGATTGATTGTTTTCTTGGGCTTTCTGACTGACAATAAGGAAGGGTTTTCCAAAGGCGGCGAGGCAGTGTGTGAGGTAGGAATCTTTCCCTCCGTGACTTCACACAACAATTCGTCCGTCAGCCACCCCGAAGGTTTGATGTTCCAAGAATAGCTAGTTCCAATTTGTCCGTTTGAGTATGGGATCTCGCGCTTCCAGACAAGAAAGTATTGGGTATTGTCCCATTGGCAGAGACTTGTCTCTTTGCTCAGCGACCATCCATCCGCTTGTTTTGCCGCCAAATTCTTTTGAAGCTCCTCGGATAGACCATCTGACAATATTTGGCCAGCACTAGATGTTGCGAGGAACCCATCAGCACCAAAAAAGACAAGCTCTAGTGGGGACATTTGTCGGCTCGGACCGGCATTTATAAAGATTGCGGCGAGTTCGTGGAATGAATCTGGGAAGGTTCCGACAGAGGAAAGTTTTACACTATAGAGGCAGTCAGTTCTACAACTTGTTCCTACAATTCTGTAGCCGCTTTGCGCACGTCAAGGTGAGCACTACACATACCTGCCATCAATATATCGAACAAAATACCCATTTCCAGGCGTGAAACTCATAAATACAACTTCTTGTATTGGTTCGCCTGCGCTGTTTATTCCAATGGCGGTATCGGCTTCAATATTTGGGTCTGGACTTCGAAGAGCTGGTGTTGCTACTGGTATGTCAGCGCTTGTTCCTCCGCCAGAATCTTTCTCTTACAGCCATCGTGTCCTATCAAGCTGAAATAGTGGAGGCCATTGCGGGCAACCGCGAACCACCGGAGATGAAATCCTGTGAATGTATCGTCTTCGAAGTGAGGAGCATAGCTTCTTGGCAATTTTTGGCTAAGAAATCATCAGTTCTGAGCTCAGAGCCGTTATATATGGAGGAATCAACGTACCAAGCTCTCCATGAGTCGTTTCCCACTGCCCAAGAGTTCTCAACTGGTCCAAAAAGCACAAAGGCACCCGACATCTTTGATTACTCCCACTGTCTCTACGAATTTTGATGAGCAGAAGGCTATTGCTAGCGATACTTGAAATTGGAATGACCAGCAAGAGATTGCTCTCTTTCGCAAGCGGCGGCCATGGCCCTTTGAATATATAAGCCCGATCTGACTTCATAATCAAACGGCTGAGTCGACGAAAGGAGCTTTTGACTTAGACGTGTTCTACAAATAGCTATGCCCAATCATGTATCAGACGGGTATGCAAATGTTTTCAACCCGTGCTGAGGCGGGCTTGATGGTAAGCTCAAAGGCGAACGGTCGGCCGATGGGCATGAAATCAAGTCCAGCTGAAAATATCCTTACTCAGCAGTAGTAGGTAGAGATATCCCAGCAGGCCAAAGCGCCCTCAGTGTCTTATTCATGCATACGATGCTTGTGTCATCTGCAAAACCGTACGTTGACTAAGCTGTCATCTTGATAGCCGAAGGAAGGGGCGGCGAAGGTTATAAATTCAGAACCACTTGAAGAACTCTGGGACGGTCGCAGACACTTACAACATTTGGGGGTTTGGATCTCTGACAGTTCCTACTCATTCCATTGTCTCAACCCAACTTTGGACAGCACAGGCTTTTGATACTGGACTTGCCCATTGCAACTTGGTAGGAAGAGGCAACACGTGACACCTCCATATGGTAAGCTGATTGCCGGGCACTTGCTCAGCCTGAGATCCACTACTAGAGGTTCGAAAGCATCAAGTGATTCAAATGAACGCTGACTTGGTCTTTTAAAGGCAGAGCGATAGAGAAGTGTAGCACTTGCTAGGAATGGAGAAGTATGAAATCACTTCCAGCTCAGTTCTCTTGCGTAGAAAGTGCGCCTCGCATTTTCGATCACTAATGAAAGCGCTGCATGGTTTGCTTGTCATCGAGGCGTATTGTTGACCGGTAGGATAAACCCATCTACGACCATTTAGTTCCTTCGTCGTTCCCCCATGAGAACTGGCGTGAAAGTGAGGTGCTTGCCGGGCAAATGTGGATTGTATGGTTTCGACTGTCGATGCAGGTCTTATGAGCTCAGGCGTAGAACTTGAGTTAGAATTGAGGAACGCATCAGTGCAGCTAGATTGTTATGTAATCTATAGCTCAATTTGAAAGACAGGAGTGGATAGCTTTAGATGGGAACTCATGTTGTATGATGCTACAAAAATGGATGATTGTTCTTACGGGCCCGGCTTACGTCAGGCACTGAAAGCAGGAGGAAAAGAAGGATTCGGATCTTTCCCCACGTGGCAGGGGTAAACGCGTGGTCCATCATTTAAGCATTGCGCTAAACTAGCGTCGGTACCAATCTAGCGAGTCTCTTGGCGGAGTTCTCGCTGGCATCCGATCTGTGCGACAGTGATCTCTTCAAAAAGTAAAACATTTTCTTTTTCTCAAGTCGTGCAATCAAACAAGATTTGCAGGGCGCTGTTGGATCTGTCCAACCATGGCCACAGAGACAGTCACTCTTGATAAAGAGTATTTCGAGACACTGCTACGAAGGTAAAGTCGCTCTTCTTGCTTATCTGCATCTAACATTTGGATGTGTTGGCTGGTGCTGGTGCTGGTGTTGCAAACGGCCAGCACCGCATCGAGGGATAACTTTCGCTGACAGGACCGGCCTCACTAGAGCTCAATTCGTACGTCCGACTTGGACCGTGCAATGTTCACTTTTATTGTTTGTTTCTAACATCTCGGATCTCAGCATATAACAGGCCTTGACTCCGCCACGAATATTCTGACAGTGACCATTCCCAAGACAGACCATGATAATCTTGTACGAGGACCTTCCACAACTTACAAACACCAATTACTCAAGGTCGAAAGCTTACAATACTCTAGTTACACGAATCTCGTCAATATGGTATGCTTGCCTGAGAGATACACTGCATCTGCAGATGCAGGCCTGGACCTAATCGTTGGTTAACCTGATCCACAGCCAACCTCAGACTAAACCTCTTCAAAGGCGGTATTTCAGAAGAAACTCTTTCTGTCAGCTCACTCATTTCTATTGTTCGTCTATGTCTCGAGCAGACTCTGATATTGCCTTAGATCTTGGTTAACGACGATACTGCTTCACCCCACAATGGCGGCTCGACATTCTTTCCAGTAGCCGAGGAGGCTTTAGAGAACACACCGTTCGTGAGCGAACAGGCCTTCTCTACATTGCCATCCAATAGAGGTCAAGACTATACATTTGGTCGCAATGCAAGCTACACTCCTCGAAATTTCGACCGGCATACGCAGAACACGTACGGGAATGGTTTCAACATCCTCTTGCCTACAAATGATAGCGCTTCCTATATGCTTGATGGCACAGACTATGATGGGGGAAGTAGAAATAACGATGCGCAAAGCAAAGGACAGCGTCGACAATTCGATAAGTTCTGCAAGCGGACCGTACAGCTTTGCAACTTAGCAGAGTCGACTACCTATCAAGATATTGTGGATGCGGTCAGAGGTGGCATGCTCTTGGATGTCTACCTACGCACCACAGATCACATAGCAAGTGTGTCTTTCTTGGAGGAATCTAAAGCCCAAGAGTTCTTTCGGCAAGTGAAGCGTCATGGTCTCTACCTTCGAGGCAGAATGGTATTTATTCTTCAGTCGAGCTGAGTACGAATGTTAACAGGCTACAGGTGGAAATCCGCTGGGCCAACAATCAATTCATTCTACCTGGCCATGTGGCTAACAAGGTCGGTAATGGTGCAACAAGAAATCTGGTCATTACAGACCGCAACGCCACACTTACCGAGGCGTCTATCCGGGCTGATCTTGAGCACATTCACAACCTCGTTATCATTAAGGTGACGTTCAGCGGCTTCAGGATCCTCATCTCTACGAACTCGGTGCATAATGCTATGTATGCTCGGACTTGCATGATGAGTCGCGCGTAAGTAGTGTCGTGCTTTTGTCTAACGAACTCTTTTGACACTGAACAGAACTTACAAAGGCTCCAAGATCGAATGGGACTATGACGAGTGCGCAGCACCTCTCCAGAAGCCCCAGCAGTACCGTCAGGCAGATGATCAACCCAAGAAGAGAGACCCTGCGGTAACGAATCGCTTCCAGCTCCTCAACCTGGATACAGACGAGGATGAGGATGATGACCACGATACCAGTGGTATATCTCTCCCGACTGTACTATCTGCCACGAGCGTCGAAGCTTGAGCTTTCATACAGTGGACAATGCTGCACGGTACACTGTGATTTCGACTTCAGTCTCAGGCCTCATTTTCTTTGTGCCTTATGCTTCGCGGATACTTGCTTCGTGCGTCAAAAGAGTGCTTGCTTTGGAGCGACTGGTGTTGGCTGGAGTAACTAATCCCGGACAGGGTTTGTGTGGTAGTAGCGTTCATATACCCTCGATACGTGGTTTGCTAATACCCAGGAAAGTGCGTTGCTGCGATTGGTACGGATTGTTCGAGTCTGCGGAAATATATTGTAGGAGTATTTGCCTTTAGGGAACTGGGCCCGAAATAACCTTTTGAACGATAGAACTCTATAGGAAGAAGAATAAGATGATATTTTCCTCCATACGAATTTCGTCCCTTTCGCACATCTTTATAAATTAACCAGTGATGCCCCTCCAGCTTCCCTGGCATATATGTAGGACCTGGACCTGTATGCACTTGATAAGCTTATCGCTGGCAACGAAGGCTAGGCTCGGAATGGGGGGTTCAGCTCAGCCGCTGCCGCCCGCCACATCGACAGCTGGTTCTGGTCCAGTCTCCTTCCTACAAGTACTGTAACCTTCGTCCACCCAACAATTCTCAATCGTTCATCAATACCCGCATACGATGTGATCGCGGAGCCGTAGAGCAATGCTCCCCTCCGACAAATGCAACGACGATGCCTGTAGCATGCCAGGCACACACAATCGCTCCCTACGCTCATTCCACTCCGCGTCACCCTCCACCATCGCCTTCTCGTCCATCCCGCTCATCTTGACTTTTTTGCTCGTCGCCTTCATCGTCCTTTACAAGCTGTTCCCGCTTGTCGCCAGCACTAATTCTACGGCTGGCGCCTCGCCGGATTCGAAGGACGAGTATTACCTTCCTAGCGATGCGCCGCCGAGCCTGAGAGCGAAACATGCTGAGCATGGCCGGAAGACGGCGAGGAGGAAGGTCATCGCGCTTGCTTTCTCCACGACGATAGCACTGGCTGCTGTGCTGGCCGAGCTGATATTGTGCGAGATAAGCAACACGCTGAATCCCGCAGCACGGGCGATGGCCCTGAAAGCAGTGGTACCGACACTATTGTTCTCACTCGTTGTGCTGATACCGTTTCTTGAATTACAATCGGTCGTTTCTGGCTCCGGGTGGAGTTTCTCGAGGAAGGAAAATGGAAGGTTGCCTAGGACGGCCTGGATGCTGCAAGGTCTGTTGTTCACAGCATGGCTAACGGCGTTCTGGTGGTTAGGAAAAGGGATTCCGGGGACGTACATACATACCATGGCGTCGCAGCCAGGCAAGGGATTGAGTGAGGCATGTCTGGAGAGAATTGGAATTATTGGGATATCCCTCATGGCTCTACTATCTGGATTCGCCGCAGTGTCTAATCCGTGGCAGACGTTCGGAGCAAAGCCACGACCAATCACCGATGCAGACGTTGCACGGAAACAAGCAGGACTGGATGCTACGAACGACATGTTAGCTGCAAAAAGAAGCAGGCTCCGTGCGTTGCAGAGGAAGGTGAAAGACACGCCCCAGGAAGGCTTCATGACTAAAGTCATCGGCTCCATCCGCGGCACGCAAGACACACAAGAGATAAAAGCCCTCGAGCTCGAGATCTCCGGTCTACAATCAATGGCCCTCTCCCTCTCGACCTCTCTCTCCGTCCTGCAGAATCGTCTCGCTTCATCCAAGAGATCCGCCTCTCCAATAGGCAGACTATTTTTCACACCCACCTCATATGCCTTTTCCCTCTACTGCATCTACCGCATCGTCACCACGACCCTGACATTCCTCCGGCGCTCTCACTCCCAAACCATCAACACATCATCCGGCAGCGTAGACCCGATCAACCGCGCCCTGGCCATGTTCGCAAAACACGTCGACCCATCCCTCGACCAGCTCGCGTGGTCCCGCCAAATCTCCTTCCTCTTATCAGGCATCATCCTCCTCGCATCATTCTCCTCCGTCCTCCAGACCTTCCACTTCCTCACCAAGATCTCGCCTTCCCTGCTCTACCAAGCGCAAGCTAATCTTGCACTGATCGTAGCGCAGATCAGCGCCACGTACGTGATTTCCAGCGCACTGCTGCTGAGGAGCAACCTGCCGAGTGAGATGAAGAGTGTGGTTTCGGAGGCGCTGGGGAGTCCGCTAGAGCCGGGCTTTGTGGAGAGGTGGTTTGATGGGTGGTTTCTGGTGGCGAGTGCGGGGACGGCTGTGGGGGTTTATGTTGGACGGAAGCTGAGAAGCACGGATTGGGACGATTGGGATGAATTCGATGGGGATGTGGAGATGGGGCAGAAGAGGAGTTGAGTGAAGAATGGGGGGTGGGGGGTGTTTTCTTTGTTGGATTTCCGAGGAGTGTGCATTTGGCGTTCAAGGGGAAAGGGGAATGGATGACTGATGCATTGATGAAGGGTTAAAATTATTCTCTAGAAAGGATAGGGAGGTGGTGGGATGAGCATACTATTATAGGACAGGGAGAAGCAGATGGAACTTCTTTTTCAATCAATGGGTCGGGTGCTAGGGTCGAAATAGTAGGATAGGTATGGAGGGATTGGAATCAATAAGTATGTAGCTTTCTGCATATACACTAAGAATATCTCGAAGGTCCAGAGCCCACCCTATGTGAAGGTGATTTCTCAACCGCGCTGTATGAACGTCCTGGAGTCACGGTGATTCAAGCAACACTTGGAATATGTGATATCAAGCGTACTTCGAGTACGTGTCATTCTGTTAGCTAGAGAAGAGAGTGAACTCGTTATTAGAGGGCCGTAAGTCATAATTATTGAAACGCTCAAACAGACCCAGGCCCAAAACCGGCTTTTCCATCCGTCCAGCCCATTCCTGCGCACGCATCGCTCACAGAACAAAAAAAAGAGCGACAACGTCCCGTTCCAGCCCGCGACGAAACAAACGCCCACAAAGACAAAACAAGCGCTCGCAAAGTGTCGAGAGTAACAATGACCTAGGTTTCAACCTCATCCTGAACCTGGTCCTGACTAGCAGTTTCTTCCTCCTCTCCCTGACCAGCTGCATCATCCTCGGTACTACCCAGCCCATCACTACTCCGACTTCCCACACTGGCCTTCCTGCCTACAGGCGCCAATAGCGCCTTCGCTTCACCGACTTCCATCTCATGAAGCTTCATCTTCTTCTGTAGCTCGGGCTCCTCCTTGTCGACTTGATTGGCGAGCAGCGCATGGCCCGACAAGACCTCGAATTCTCCCTCGTCATCGTCATCGCCGTCGCTCTCAAGGTCAGGGGAATCGTACGGGCTGTCTAGCTGGGACGGTTTGGGGCTCTTGAGAACGAGTTCGGGGCTGACGGGCCGGGAGTCGGGAGAGATGCTACTTCGGGATACGCTCGTGTGCTCGCTGTTCCCCGAGTCGACTTTACGGAGCTGGTGGCCAGCTAGGAAACTGAGGGATTTGATGGTCGGATCAAAAGCAGCTGGGAGGCCGAGAGCAGCGGCAACCTTGTGCGCTTCTTCATCTGGGGTACCTGCAGTCTCGATATCGACGGGCTTCGTGCCACCGCTTGTCTCGTGCTGCTCGATACCGCTGTCTCGGAGTATTCGGGTATAGTCCTGCCGAGCCGGGTCGGCTTCTCGCTTGTTCTTCTTCTTGATTCGTTTCTCGGTCGGTCGTACGACTACTACGGGGATCGGCGAGTACTGGAGACACCATTTCGAAAAGGAGTTTCGCTGGCTGACCAGTCCTTGTACGCCCCCAAGACTTCGACCTCGAGTGCCGACAATAAGCATTGCAGGCTCATAAATCTGGATCTGAGCAGGCATCTTAGCATAGGCTGCTCAATGGCTCAATCGAAGACTTACCATCTTCATAAAAGTGGTAGAGACTTTGCCCACCGCAAATTCTAAAACGATACTGATCGCCCTGTTGTCATCATTCCTCCTCTGGATACGCTCCAGGATATCTTTTGCCTCCTTCTGATACTTTTTCATCTCCACATTGGTATTGTTGAGGATCTTCGCCCCTTTGTCGACCACTCTCAAACATACAATTTCGTCCCCATCATCCACCAATTCCTCCAGCATCCATTGCAGAGCGATATTAGAGTAATCATTCTCATCAATGCCCACCATAAACGTCCGCGAGCGTCTCTTGAACTGATATCCCGTGTGCTTGACATTTAGACAGAAGGAAATGCTGTTGTTCCTGGTGGGTTCGGCGGCGGCGAAGTTGTCGAAGGAGACATGATGCTTGAATCTACTGTTGGTCGAGTCCTCTGTCAGCACCATCTCCAGGCAAAGAGAGGAACAAAAGAGAGAAGTGGTAGAGCAAGAGAGGAGAAGGAGGAAAAAGTGAAGCGTGCAGATGACGAGGTACAGTGCAGTACACCACCGGGCCCACGCGGGATAACGTGGGCAAGCACCAAGAAATGCGTGGGGTTGGTGGTTGGTTGGTCACAAGCTTTCTCGGCGGCGGAAGTAAGCGAATCCCCAAGGCTGAGGTCGTGCGGGTGGAGAGTGAAGCGTGGGATTTGCAGATCGTGACTTAATCAACCATAAATACCCGTAGCCTTGCTCCTAGCTCCTCCCTTGCTTGATGGGAAAAGTATACAAGCATGCAACGCGCCCCAAAAATTGGGAGAAGAATCAAAAGTCGCGAGAGAATTCGGCAGGACTCACGCTGGCGGAGGCGGACTAGCACTTCTGATCCGCGAGACTGGTGCGGCCTTGGTTCTAGGCTGCTGCCCCGTGGTATTATTGTTCGATCGCCAGGAAACGGTGCTGGCAATGGAGCTGGCACGCTCGCGCTGGATGAACGGCCGGGAGTGATTCGCCTCGACGTGTTCGGTGATGGACTCGAGAGGAAAGGTGACATAGTCTGCGGCCGGGAGGTTCAAGGGCGATAGGGGCGACTTAGGAGATTCGGGACGGCGGGAAGACGGCGGGCTTGAGAAAGCAGCCATGCCTCCTTAAGTCTGTCCTCTCCACAAGCTGATGTCGTAGTCCACGAAGACTGCGATGATTGCCCTGTAGAGCGCCGTGATGGAATGCATATAGTATGGACTTGGATATCGATGTGCCTCGATGACGGTGAGGAGTTGCGGTAGAGCTGTGTTGTATGTAAAGACTCTCTATTTGTTCGCCAACAAACACTAAGATGAGAGATGGGCGGAGCTGCAGGATGGTTGCACAGTTTTGTCTCGTCGCACCGCCTTTCAGGGTCTGCGCACCGAGCTGACCATCAGAAGAGGTAGAGTATACTGGTTCACGAAGACTTGGAGTTGATCTAGATGCCACGAGGAGAGTGTCGGTGTGCGTCGAGATATGCTTGGTGATGAGTACGAGCGCAAGTTCGTTCTAGCTCTGCCGCGGCTGACAAGGCTGCTGGAGTTGATTCTTAAGCAGCAGTGGCCAGGCCAGGGGTCTTCCACTCACTCACCAGTGGGCTTTCACATCTCCGTATGCACATCAGAATATGGAACTTTGCATGCTATTCTATACGTTTTCAATTATTCACGTTCGCAGCGGTCATTCTACTACAGCTATTTACCATGTCTCCGCGACACAATAGCCAGACCGCTTTTCAATCCCCCCAGATACGCCAGTCCATGCAAAGCCAGTAAGCGCAACCATACACACCTCAGTATGTCCGCGCCAGGTTTCTTAGATACCAGTCCACCAACTTGCGACCAATCTTTGCTTCTGAGATATGAATCAAGTCCTAGAATGCGGTCAGAATTTTTGTCTCAACGTAACAGCATGCGCGCAACTCACCCCCTGCATGGCGTAATCCAGATCGCCCGAACCAACAATTTCTCCATCCAGAAGTCCGTTGTCGCTCCATCTAATCTGCCTGCTCCTCTGCTTATTCACCAACAGCCAACCCCGCAGCTTCTCCGGATCGACCTCCAGGAACCCAGCCAGCTTCTTCAGATCCATCGTAGTATATAGTCTAAGATACGACTTGACTGTGGGGCTCCACATATTCGTCTTAACTTCATCCATGAAAATAGAAAGGTGATGCTCTAGTGGATCAACGTTCAGCTCTGGATTATCGAAATCAGGAGGTGTGGGTGAGATAAATTTCGGGCACGCAGAACGGAACAGCTCCTCGAAGACTGGCAGACTCTCGGGACCACCCCTCTGCAACTTCAACAACTGATCACCATACTTCTCCCTCAACGCAGTATGGATAACATCATCTAGCCTCGTAGGGTGGAATGCGACACAGATTGCAATGAGCGCATACATCTGGTCGTTCTTCTTTGAGATGGAGTCGTACTGCGCATTCTTCTGGAAGTTCTTCGTGCGCTGGACGAAAACGAGGATGTGAGAGAACATGCGGATGGCGTCTGCGTAGCGGCGCATCATCATGTAGCTGAACCCTACATAATAGTAGGTTGTGAAATGCGCAGCCATGACACGCGCGAACATTGCCTTCTTGTTCAACTCAATATCATCCAAAGTCTTGAGCGCAAGACTGAAATCTCCCAATAAGCAGTGCACCCTCAGCAGTCCTATTATAGAGAAGTATCCCAGCATTCGGTATAGCGATTTCGAACCATAATCTCCTGCCACTGCCATAGGCTCCTCATTACGCTTCATGGCCGCGAGTTGCTCGTTGATCTGTGACCTCTGAATGAGAGAGTAAAGGACGTTGAGCACACTGTAGCAGCCCCATGTGTTCGGCGCTTCGCGCAGGACCTGGATCTCTTCCTCGTTGCTGCCCTGACGCGCGACACGATTGCGGTACGAACAGAAGGAGTTAAATTGGTAGATGAATTCGTCGATAACATCCCAGGCCCAGAAGTACTAGCACATGAGATTAGATTTTGTACACCGAACCTCGTAATTCACAGAGAGTAACGTACTGATGGGGGTTCCAAATCCACCGGTCCATCCGAATTCAGAATGAAATGGAATAAGCTACAATAATTATCATAACTTGCAAACTTGACTTCCAGTGGCGCAGAGAAATCTAGCGGTTGCGCAGCAGCAGCAAGACGAGACTGAATGTCGTCTGTCTGTTGTGCCATGTTCATCGAGGTGACAGGCTCCAACTCCTCCATGCCTTCATACTGGACCTGCTCCCTGTAGTCGGCGACCAAGGCCTCCTCCTCGACGTCCGAATCATCTTCCACTGCTCGCCGAGGAGCATCGCCATTCTGAAAGGCGCTCATGGTGTTGGCTTTGCGATTTGTGCAATGTTTCTGCGGCGCCTCGAGAATTGTGGAGGGGTTCGAAAGTTGAAAATTCGGCTACTGTTTGTGGGCTGGCGCGCAGCATCACGTGAATGAGAGTAAAAAGTATAATGAACGTCCTTCAAACTTGTAGAAAAAATTGCTAAAAAGATAACTGATGCTTTTATACAAATAGATATGGTATCTGTATGTTTCATCTTATATTCAAGCAAAGTTAAGTAAATTATCTACATGACTGCCGTGGTGAGCAAGGGTCATATTTAGGCATCTTAAATATCTCCCTTTTAAGTCTGCCAGTTATAGTTGATCTCCCTCTTCGCTATTCTCTCCTCATGTGCAGTCTTCTTTGAAGAAATCACCCTGGTCTTAGTCATTTTGTTAATGATATCTTTCATAGCTTCGAAAGCTGCCTCAACTATACCGCCCCGCTCTAGCACGGCCATCTACACATCTTCAGTTCCGGAGCTATAATAAGTTGATTTGGTCAAGAACAAAGTTGATGTATTCTTGCACACAGCCGTACCTAAAAATCTCTATATCACCATCCCAGAGACATCATTAAACACAACGCCTACAACACCCACTATGGACATATCTCACGCTTACCACCATCTCAGGCCTCCCGCGTCATCGTCTTGAACACCTTCTCCATCACGTCCCACCTCAGGTCCCAAACGCGATCGTGGTCTGTCCCCTTGACCGTCTTGCTCGCAAAGTCCACGTCATCTACATCCTTCCAGCATGCCTCGAACCACCTGCTTCCTTGGTTGCCCGCATCGCCAATAAGGTTGTCCTTCTCCGCGAAGAAGACGTCTACCTTCAGCCTCGCGCCTCCAATACCCATCACTGCCTCGGCCAGGCGTGGCGCCAGCACGTCAAAGTCACCCCAGTCAGACCACCCGTCTTTCTCAACACCATTTCGTAGTAGCACTTGCGTCTCCTGGCCCAGCCCGCGCACGCTGCCCGTGAAGACTTGTTCCACTACACGATCTCGGATGCCCTCCTCGAATTTGACGTCTGAGTCCTCGCGACCCGTGAGCTTCGCCTGAGACCAGAGCTGTACCACGCTTCCTGAAATGGCGGAGCTGACGCCCAGCGCGGGGCCCAGCGTCGAGGTAGCAAAAGAAGCTAACTTGCCGGTCTGGGCGACCAGCGAACGCGGTAGCATCGAGGCCAGCGACCAGATGAACATGCCCGAATGCGACGAGTGGACCCAGGGAGCACCAATGGCGATGTACGGCCGCGATGGGTGTAGGAACTGCGGGTTGTGAATAGCAAAATCGAGTCCGAAGATGGTGCCGCCGCTATGACAGCCTATGCAGACATGCTTGATGCCAAGGTGATTGAGCAGGGCAGGGATGGCAACTGTAAAGCAAATCAGCCATTTATGTTCCCTAGTAGTACTTTACAGAGGAATATATATCTCGATCAAACGACTTACCCCGCCAAACCTCGAGCAGCCTCTCAGCCGGCACACTATCCGTCTTGCCAATGCCTGGGCGCTCTACATTCACGATGCGGACCTTGTACCTCTTCGCAAGCCCATCCTTTGCAGCATGGTGCAGCCGTGAAGACAGGAGCGGACCGAAGAACAAGAGGACCTGCTCCTCACCATTGTCTTCGCCGGCATCTTCACTATGAAAGCCGTAGTCAGCATAAGAGACCTGCAATGGTTGAGGCCGACCGCGGGATGGGTCGGCTGGCAGCTGGAAAATCTGATTAAGGCGAGGGTCGTTGATGTAGGCGTTGAACTCTTCAGGTGTGAGGCTTTTAGCTGTGGGGGTGGTTTCCGTTGCTGTTGTTTGAGAAGTGGAGAGCATGTCTGGTGAGGACATGACGAGGGGTACCGTAATAGCCAATCGTTAATGCTTCAATATAAGGAACGGGAAACTGGTATACAGCGAGAGTGAGACAAGTTACGACATTCAACTAAGTTTAATCTGGAGCAAAGAAGCGCTAGCCTCGACGGCGCAGCACCAGATCGTGATATTCCTAAGAATCTGTAGACATAGAATAGCCCATACGCAAGGCTCAAGGGCAGGAGAAGTGCACCTGCTTGCAGAAAATGCCAATGTTCATGGTACTCATACGAGAACGTTAAGGCCATCATGAGATTTCAACACAGCCGATGCACTAGCCACTGGCGTGGGGCTGCCCTATTATATAAGCTGAAGAATGCTGTAATTAGAAGCGGGTGGCGTTTCGAGTGACCAGGATCCCAATCTCTTTTATCAAAAGGTACCAACCAGCGTAGTCATATATTTATCACAACAGTTGCAAGGTAAGTAGGTAGAGCACGCTTCCGTATACGAGGTTGAGGACAATAGCCAACGTGAGTAACCGTTTCCGAATATTTATATAACGAAACTACCTGAGAGTTGCTGCGTACCAGATACTACCAAGAATACTACTGGTTATGTTCTCCGAAGAATCAATACAAAAACAATGTTTCTCCTCCGGCAAATTACCCTATGTAGGAGCACGGGGAGACTCAGGGTGTTTTATCTTCTCATCACTACCACTATGGCCTGCGTTCACAGTCACGCCTTCCTGCTTCACTCTCTTACCCTCGGTGAACGCGACAACAGTCATCCAGACTACCCATATGACTCCAGCAATGACTCCATATGCAATGGCACCTCCCTTACTCTTTAAAGGAGTCTCCCAAGAGAAAAGAAGACCAAGACCACCATTAAGCATAGCAAGAGTAATGATAATTCGACCCCACCAGATGTGTGGGTACGTAGCAACATAAGTCCGACCCTTGCCGCGTCTAAATAGGAGATGATGAGCAAGGCCAGTTATAGGTTGCAAGAACAAAGCTCCGATAACGACTATGCCGATGATAGGGTGGTAAGCGTCGAGCTTCTTGACTGTGACAGCTATCCAGACACCCGTTCCTAAGACGGCCAATGCCATGCAATAGGCGAACAGCATCCAGCTGGCGTGTAAATAGACGAGACCCCTAATGGTGAGGAGACGCATGGCTATGGCTCCAAGAGGCATGAATATGACGAAGGTGAGACCCCCCAGAATCCCATGCGCTTTCACAATCGTCTTGAAATTGGATGGTATCTTTCGTCTGTTCCCACCACTTCCTGATGACCCAGTATTTGACGAATTTGTTGCAGCTGTGGTTGTTGTGGAATCGAACGGATTCGCGCTGTTTCCTCCAGTAGCTTGCTGTAGATTAAAGTTTGTGGTGCCATATGCAGTGTGGAACGTCACAACAGCGGCCGGGTCGTCCGAAGATATAGGTGCTCCGTTGCGCATCGCGTATATCCAGTCCGAGTTCGTATCAGTGAAACTCATAGTGCCATCTGACCAGTTGTTACAATTGGAGCCTGTCAGACGATTAGCTAAGTATCAATTGCTTAGTTTTGTGAGAACTGACACTTGATGTTCGCTTTCATCGTCCCGTTGGTAATCCCGGAACCTTCGAGTAGAGTGAGTTCAGCTGTACTGGGGTAGATAGGCATTTGGTGTCCGGTACTCCTTCTAGGTGAGAGTGTGATATTTGTGCCAGCTGCATTTGCGTAAATTATGAACACATTTGCTCCTGCCATCTGTGATCCCTGACCTAGCCCGATCCATGACATAGTCGATGGCCCGGTAATCTGAAAGTAGAGTTCTCCACTGCCACTGGAGGCGCTGGCCTCCGGGACATTAACAGAGTAGCAGACTTCATCTTCGGCGCAGAATGTTTGGACCTGCGCGAGAGAAGTAGAGACTTAATTGAAATTAGATATTGCGAAGCACGAGGTACAGATAGGACATACTGAAAGCTACAACCCCGAGGGCTTTGTAGAAATGCATGTTCGATAACAAGGGATAAGACGATAGGAATGACCGACCCAGTAACGCCCAAGCTGAATGAGTGCGCAGACAAGTAAGTCTTAGAGAGGAGGGGAGTTCAAAAGATAGGAATATGACAGAGTTATCCTCGGGGAAATCATCTTCATATTATACTTGAGTAAAGATGTCAAAATGTGGTACCGACTAGACCCCTACGGATATCCCTAGCTTCAGGGTCGTACTACAGATTGGAGATATGATACTTACTACAAGCCTAGCCCTGAGTCCAGAAACTGCTAGGGATCCAATCAGAGCCTATGAATTGGGAATCGGCTCAATGTTGTCAAAGTGACCTTTGAAGTGGAGTCTAAGCTTCCTCCAAAGTCCCAAGTAAATGGATAAAAGACGCAAGACAAGCCACTTAGCTCTAGAGATAACCACCCCTCCAGCCATTTGCAAGACCAGACGCGTGTATCGCGTCTACCAAGAGCACAAGAAGGTTTGAGAAGCATAGCATTTTGGCGTGGGAACTTGCGTGTTCGCGAAGGCAGTGCATTCTTGGAAGTTTCTCTCTTGGACAGACTATTTTGCAAGCAGCCAGCTAAGGAAGCTGGAGAAGGACCCAGGCTAAGTATGTCTAGCACTGGCGTTCACGGTACCTCATCGGCAGTTGCCTGACTGGGGGATCGGCAGATCACACATTCTAGTCACCAAGCCGTGTTAGGAAGCAGCCGCCTTGTCGACAATCCAGATAAGCTGGGTAGGATTTAACAGGGGGTTCGCTTTTCGATATACATGCATTGCATACAAGATAAAGGGATTGAGCAGCTTCTCGATGATTGTGAGAGATACTGATTGACTCGTCATAGAATAGGAAGCTGAAATTGAGATTGCTTCAAATGCCGGTTGCGAATCATTTGGCAGCCAAGACTAAATCAACGACATGTGGAGTCCTTGGCTACTTCGACTTCCTTTTTAGCTCCTGAAACCAAAGTTATGGAGCAATGCAAAGCCACAATGCCCAGACACCATGGCCAAATCATGAACCGATGAGATCTCCCGTGTTCCACTCACCAGGTATCCGTTGCTAAAGTCCGGAATCGCAAATTCGAAATTTATTGATGCAAAAGGCGAGAGAGACCAAAGAGAGAAGACCATTAGCAGGAAACGGTTTCAGCACAACAGTAACAAAGCATTCATAAAGGCATTGCAAAAAGATCACAGGAGTTTATCTAATACCTGTCCAAAATGATATACCCGAGGTGACAGGAGTGTAATCCCACAGCTTTCCATGATTTCATTTGCCTTATTTACATATTGTACGGAGTACATCAGCTTCCCACATCACCCCCAAATCCAACCGGCCTCCTTTGTCCGCCACTCTCCGGCACAATCGCCATAGCCTTGTACACCTTCCCCATCCCACTTCCACCCCGATCTACCAACCTGCTCCACGCCCCCTCCACGCCCGTTTTCCTTTCCTCATCCTTCAATCCCTTCAGGAGCATGTCAGCTCTTTCTCTACCACCCATCGCCTCAAGAAATGCCCCCTGCTCAACAGGCCCCCATACTTCTACCCCTTCACTTGCCTTACACGCCGCTTCAGCAAGAGCAGTAAAATCTACATCGGCTGAGAGATCAACAAGCCCCGGCTCACTGAGCGGGCTTACACGTTTGTGACCCCTTATGCCGCGAAGAGAGTTAATAGGGATGGTGTCAGAGGGCCCGTAGTCGAGGATCAGTGCTGCACCTGATGGTGATGGTTTCGAAGAGGAAATTAGAGAGGCGATAGAGGCAGCATAGGCGTGTGACTCGGGGTTTACTTCTATTAAGGAGCCGGGACTGGACTTCAGCGCTTGGTAGCGCGAGGAGAGTTCGGGTAGATAGAGGGAGTGGGGGGTTGAGGCTTTTGAGAGGGTGAGTTCGAACTCTGGTGGTATATCTTTTGATGTTGATGTTGTAGGGCCCGGGGGCGCAGGTGAGACGACCATCTCACGCCATTGCGGCCCTGATGGTTCAGCCTTCTTTGCGGAGCTAGAAAGCGTGTGTTCGCCAGTTGGAGTCCTGATCGTACTTCCTTCTTGTGGCGGAGAGGATTGGATGGATTGGAAGGCGTGGATGGGCAGGGCATCGAAGAACTCGTGAGCTACGATGAAGGGGCTTTTGTCTTGATCTGGCAGTGGCTTAGCCAAAATTGTTGGGAGAAATTTCAGGAAGCTGACCTGATGGAAGAAAACGTATATTCTCTGTCCATATGATTGGAATATTTGCGTACTTGCTTGTGCTTTGATAACCAATTGACGTTTCTGTCATAGGTACATCTCCACACAGCAGCTTTTTTTGAGCTTCTCTCAAAGCCGGACTAGCTTCTACCAAGTAGACGGCTTCTATGCTTGAGGCCATTGTTTTGAAATTACGTATTGTCTACGACTGTGTCAGCAAAGTGTAACTTGTAAAATCATAAATGAAAAGCGTACCCGTAGCATATCGTCCATCAATGTACCTCGCCCAGGTCCAATTTCAATCAACTCGACTCCCTTGCTCTTCTTGCCCTGAGCCATCCATTCCGCCACAAACCATATACCAATCAGCTCCCCAAATATTTGTGATATCTCAGGCGAAGTGATAAAATCGCCTTTCTGCCCAAATTGATCCCGGCCTTCCTGACGAGACGTATAATATCCGCCTATGTCAGAAGTTAAGCACATTCGCATGAATGATGCCAAAGGAATTGGTCCAGTAGCCTGTAAAATCTTTAGCATCTACATTTAGAGTTTTTGGAGGAAGACTTGTACAGTAATAGCTTCAGAGAGCTGTTTGGCAAGTGGCGTAGACCATTGCCTTGCCTCCGACGATGACCACCTCACAGCAGCCAAAGGGGCTCTATATCTAACCCCTGTAGTAGTGCGCAGTATCCTAAATGCCTGCGCCGAAACAATTGACCTCATGGCGGTCATATCCAAGCGTTACCGTCGCATATTCAGCCTTTTCGAAAAAAAATGATGTAAATAGTTGTCAGCCTCGCGCGGCTGCCACCCTTCAAAATATTTCGCAGATCCAAAAACCAAAGCTTCAAACAAGCCCCACCACAAGAATATGAGCAGCAAAGCCAAGTCTCGCTGGGCAGACGACGAAGAGGACGCGGCGCTCGAAGCTCAGCGGAGGAAGGAAAAGGAAGATAAGAAGCGGTTGAAAGCCGAAAAACAGCGGAAGGCAGACGAAGCTGCCCTGCGTCTACAACAAAAGCAACTATCCTCGCACCCGCGATCTCCTCCCTCCAAACGCCGCAAACTTTCCCCAGAACCAACAAAAGAAGAGTTCCCACCCGCAAAGCTTCTACGATTCCCAGCGCCATCATGGCAGAAGAGTAGGAGTGTGGAGGACTATGAGAAGCTAAATGATATAGAAGAAGGCGCGTATGGATGGGTGAGCCGGGCGAGGGATAGTCGGAGCGGGGAGGTAGTCGCATTGAAGAGACTGAAGATGGATAATGCAAATGACGGAGTGCCTGTCACGGGTCTAAGAGAGATACAGACATTAATGGACTGCTCTCATAACAATATCGTGGGTCTGCGAGAGGTGGTTGTTGGGGAAGACACTTCCAAGATCGAAAAGTAAGCCCCCGTGAGGAATTTGTTTTAGGCATGAAGAAGAAAGGATGAGGCTGATGGATCATCCTGGAGTAGTATATTTCTCGTCCTCGATTTTCTAGAGCACGATTTGAAGAGTCTGATAGAAGACATGTCGGAGCCCTTTCTTCCTTCGGAAACCAAAACCCTCCTCCACCAACTCGTCTCCGGCGTCTCCTACCTACACACGAATTGGATCCTTCACCGCGATCTCAAGACCTCAAATCTACTTCTCTCTAACCGGGGCGTCCTGAAGATTGCAGACTTTGGCATGGCGCGCTATTTCGGAGACCCTTGCCCGAAACTTACCCAACTGGTGGTGACATTATGGTACCGTGCCCCGGAATTACTACTAGGAACAGAACGATATGGAACAGCAGTCGACATGTGGAGCGTAGGGTGTATATTCGGTGAAATATTGTCAAAGGAGCCTCTCCTACAAGGCAAAAACGAAGTCGACGAACTCTCCAAAATCTTCGAGCTGTGCGGTATCCCTACCGAGACTTCCTGGCCCTCGTTTCGGCGCCTACCTAACGCTCGTTCTTTGAAACTTCCCAAGAATCCAATCTCTCAGGGTTCCGTGATCAGGTCCAAATTCCCGTTCCTGACAGCGGAGGGAAGTAAACTGCTGGTTGACCTGTTGAGTTTGAATCCGGATAAGAGACCTACAGCGGAAGAGGTCCTGCAAAGTAGATATTTCAGGGAGGATCCGAAGCCCAAGAGCACGGAAATGTTCCCTACATTCCCAAGTAAAGCGGGGTTGGAGAAGAGGGCTAGGAGAGCGACACCAAATGCGCCGGTGCGCGGGCAAGCGGGAGGGACAATTGGGGACGTGGATTTTACGGGCATATTTGGAGGGAAGGAGGAAGAGAAAGGTGGAGGATTTGCGCTGAAGTTGGTATGATATAAGGATCGGCAGCCTCTATTGATTTAAGGAGAAGCTTCAGATGGCGCACAGGATGTGGCTCTAGAATTTTTACATCAACTATCAGTATCAAAAATTCAAGTGTCAAATCATAGCACAAACTCATGAAAAATCTTTCGTGTGGTACATTTTCGACTAGTTGTGGCTTCATTGATTAGTATTGAAGTAGTTTTCATCCCATTCCCATTTCGCTCTCTATGCAAAGACCCAAGCTGAACCATCAACTCCAATCCCCAGCCATATTGTAAAGGGAGCGTGATGTGTACACGGAAAGTTATACACCAATGACCAATCCATACTCGTTCCTCAAATTTTCGCCCCCTATCTCATATCCACATGAAAGTTGAATCATCCATATTAGATCCCTTATAAGTCCAAGCTGTGCTTCTGCGATGTCCCCACTAATTCTGAGCACACTACCATAATATCCCTAGACCATTAACAAACCAGCCGAAGCTCAGCACAGTGAGGGCTGCTATTCCCACAGCCATCCCCAGCATCCTCCTCTCGTTCTCCCCTAACGCACCACTGCACGTCGCGCAAATCCACCCATCAAGGTCCTTGTATGGCTGGGGTGTATACATGCCGAAGGTGTATTGGTCATACACCGCCAGATACCCTGCCTGGGCCGTTGCACTGATACTGGATGCCGCATCGTAGATGATCAGCGTATATGTTTGGGTGAGCAGAGGGTCTGAGACGGCCGTAGCTTGATAAGCGCCAGTGTCCCAAACGACTTGCTGCGTGTTGTTGGCCCCGATAGTCTGGTTCATGGCAATGGTGTAGAGCTGGTCGTTAGCTAAGCAAGTCGCCATTACGTCCACAGCGGTAGGGGTAGCCTGTAAAGAGGTGAAATTCCAGGCAAAGGTCACATTGTCGCCAATCTTGATGTAGGTGGTGGAAGTGGCAGCCGGGGAGAGAATAGATACACCACCAGCTGGATAAGTGGCATCGAAAGTCGTTGGACCTGTCGAGGACGCTGCAGCGGAGGAATCGGAGGAATCGGAGGACGAAGGACTCTTTGTTATGGTGCCGGTCTGTGAGCCTGTACCTGTGGCAGATTGAGAGCCGCTTGAACCGGCTGTTGACGAGCCAGAATCAGATTTGCTTTTATTATCTGTTGCTGTAGCTGAAGGAGAAGCGCTGGCCTGTGTTGATGTTTGTTGGGCTGCCGTGGCTGTAGTTCTGTTAGAAAGTTTTTTGACGCATTATAATGAGAAGGAATGTTGAGGCGTACTTGAGCTATCTTGTCGTACGATCAAGGCATCTCGAGCCGGTAACCAGTTCGGCCATGGCCAAGCTATCGTAAATGTCGTGAAGAAAAGAAGAAGGATTGAATATAACTGCGGACTTCCCAAATATCTCATCGTGAAAATCGGTTGTGTTGCCGCCTCTAGAGATACTGGCCGACTTCCCCAAGTCCTCCAAAATCTGTTCCGGTGTTCAAGATTGTATGCTCGCAGATATTATTCTATTGCTCAAATATGGTTTCTCGGCTGGGAAAGCTCTGTTGGGGGTTTCGTAGGAGATATGGTAATATTGACGTTGAGAAGTGCAAGCCCCTGTCAGACTTAGACACGATACGGTTTCCGGGAGAACGAGGTAGTGTCACACGAAACTCAGAGTTCGCAGCCTGTGCTTCAACGACCGAACGAGTGAGGTCGAATGAAGATAAAGAATGAGAATAAGGTATAGAAAGTTTGTACGTATACGGTCAAGAATGTGCGTGCTGAAAGAAAGGAGACGATGTTGATGAGGGCGGCAATGCTAGAAAATTCGCCCCGGCTCTTAGGTAGTGCAGGGCAGGGCAGGGCCGGTCAGATCCGCGTCCAACTTTTCTCGTGTTCCAGTGCCCCGCAAAGACCCATATAGCTATTTTGGGATCGACTTGGTGCATCCGGAGCTCGATGTCGATACAAGATCATATACACATGTTCTGATAAATAAAATTCAACCCAAGATATGCATCACGAAGGAAGTAGATCATTGGAATTCTTTTAAATATTTATTTCCCACAATGCAGCTTCTGATGGCTTGTCACGTGTGCCCGTCGAAGAGCCCTTTTCTTGGTCAACGTATCAGCGCCCAGAGCGTATTGACAATTTGTATAACGAACGTTTGAGGATAGCTGTCTTGGTTGGACTGAGCAGTGGCCGTCGTTGTAAAACTTCTGTGGCTTGCTGATATTGGTCAAGCCTTCGTAAACCGTAAGCATTAGCCCAAGGCTCTCCACCGCCTTGTTGGGCGGGACCATATGGCATTGGTTACTAGATACGTCGAGGCGAGCGAAATGTTGAGCGGAAGAGTCAATAATCGCGTCTCCTCACAGTATGCTCTCATCCTTACACATCGAAGTAGGCTGAGCGAGCCTGCTGTAAAATTGTGTCCCACGGGGCGAAGGCGAGGATAGACGAGCTCGATCAATCTAAAGAGGATCCAGATCAAGACGTAGAGGCTTTCAAGGCTCACCGCTGGACCTATCTAGAAGCTTGTGTTGTCTGAGTCGCTCCGATGCCCAGGCCATGACAATGTCATCTCCATAATGAAGCCATTTGACATCAGTCAAAATACACTCGTTGCGATTCCTCTCAGACTTGAATGGAGCAACAGTGACACCTCCCTCACCAAGATACGTTGGTGCAATCGTAACTATAAGACTGTCAATCCAATGTTGGTTTCTCACTCTCAAGAGGTCTTTAATGACTGTTCCACCACCTTCGATCATGACACTTCGAATGCCGATGGCTGCTAGAGCCACCAAAGTTGCTTTCCAATCAATTCCATCTTCCGTTCGGGCATATGAGCCAACATTGATAACCCCTCCCCCTAGTTGACTGATTTTAGAAAGTCTTTCCTCATCCTCAGGTGCTTTAACGTGATCCTCCTCAACACAGTGTAATGTCCAAGGTGGCCTCCCCTGACTATTCTCCGCAAGTTTGAATAGCTTTGGGCAGAGATCTGTCCGCCATTTTCGCGAAGGATCCAAGATTATCGGTCGTGGTTGGTGTGCTATTCCTATTCCCACGGGAGAAACTCCATCATCACTGTACTTCATGTTCAGACCAGGGTTGTCCGCATTTGCTGTTCCTTGGCCAACAAGGATAGCGTCGTGACGAGATCGTAAGTACTGTGTCATGGCTTTGGTCTCTGCTCCTGAAATTTGTGTACGTACGCCAGGATTCGAAGAGATTTGTCCGTCGAGAGATTGAGCATATGTCAGGGTAACGTGAGGTATCGCGATGTCCGTCGATCCACGAGTTTTGTGCCCGGGTCCAATCTGCTCTTTCAAGAAGGTTTTGCGACCTTGGGGAAGGTATGGTTCGAGCTCTACACACCGAGCTGGAGAGATGGTGTAAAGTTCTTGTCCACTGGTTTGAACCCCAGGGCTACTGAATTCAGATTCGGCACTGTGTAGTTTCGGGTCATCTTCAGGATATGGATATATTTCCATCGCGAAGGGAGCTAGATAGCTTCGGTATTTTTGATAATCTAGGGCATATGAATGACAGCTTTGTTATTTGATCTGAGATTGGAGGTGTCACTTGTTTTAGAGAATATATCAGGACACGAGACTTCTTAGGTCAAGTACTTAGTTGTGACCTTCTTTCTCGGGCCAGCCACAACCTGGTTAGATTTTGCCGATGTTCAACCCAAGGGCACTTGACAACCATTACTTAGGTGAACGTCTTTCATCTGGCAACAACTTCACTATTTTTGACGATCTCAATGCTCATGCGTCCTAAATATTTATGAATTCGTCTACTTTGTCGTAGTACAAAGCAACATGGAGCAATTGCGATTGTTTAATGAAGAGGGATTTAATTGGCTAGAGAAGGATGAGCGCAGATGTCAAAAGATAAGGTTACCCACACCTGCTTACCAGCACCTGCTTCAACCCCTGACAGCTGTCAGGTTATGCAAGGTGATTATGGTACTGATGTGCAAAAGCAAAGTGACCAAACGAAGAAGTGTGGCTTATTGGGTACGCACGGCTTAACACTCGTGAATAGACAAGAGAGAACAAATAGAGAATAATAAATGGAGAACCATCCTAAGAGGAATTCAGGATTCTAGAACCCACAACCGAACACCAGTAACAGAATCACAGTAATTGCGATCTATACTGTATGCAGTGTCGCGGCACGCGATGGAGCTCATCTCCTGTCAGCACCTTAACACTTGGCGGGATCTAGCACAGATCTCCCTTCTGTATCGATTCCTGTCGAAACCACCCTTGGGCCTCGCCGAGAGTGCGATTCCTCCCTTCCACATGCAAAACAGAGGGACCAGGGAAAAACTTGGATATGCATGAGCCCATTACTTGACCTCATGACGGCTATTTGCAGGGCGGCAAGCAATCGTGCATACCACCTACCTAGATCGCCATGGCTGGACAGACGCGGTCGAGAGCCCCGTCGGCGGTCCACCACTACCAGCCCACTAGCCACGCAAACCACCTCGAGACTCGGTATGTACACGAGGACTATGAGGAGCCAAAGGCTGCCTCTTTCCATACGGTCGTGATGAGGACACGGAGGAAGATGCGATCGCGCCAATTCCTCCTGCTCGTCGGGCTGTTGACACTTTTCGCATTTACCTGGGCGTATCTCAGAAAGCCTTCTCTCCAATCCACACTAGAAGCAAAATTTCCCACGCCTCACACGCCCGCCGATCAGAAATCTAAACCTGCGCCTCAATCTCCTCCCCCGATAGATCAGACCCCTCGAACTCCTGCCTCGCACCCAGTATGGCGGCTTATCAGCGACGCAGAAAAGGACTACAGGTCGATGTTGGAGCGGCAATCGAAGACATTAGATGAAGCAGTTACAGAATATCGGCGGCGATATGGCATACATCCTCCACCGAATTTCGACAAGTGGTACGAATTTGCCAAACAGAGGAATGTGCAGTTGATCGATGAGTATGATTCAATTCAGCACTCGTTGACTCCATTTTGGGCATTGAGTCCGAAGACGATAAGAGCGCGGGCGCAAGAGGCGTTGGGATTTGATGCCAATAATTTGATAGGAGTTCTGATCAGAAACGGCGCAGTGCAAAAGATTGATGGAGGTGGACAATGGCAGATGGACGCGACTGAGGGGATGCTGAAAAGCTTCATAAAATACTTGCCAGATATGGACCTTTGCTTCAACATACATGATGAGCCGCGAGTTGTTGTACCTTTCGATGATATGTCGAGGCTTATGAAGACTGCTGTGGACATCAAAAAGCCAGCTGCAAATGCTGTTGAGGCTCCTCGAAACTCATGGTCAAGGAAGCCACGCGACGTCAGCGATGGGACCAGATTCGAAGATGTAAGGAGAACTCGATTCAATATCTACGCACACCAGCCTACGTGGACGGAATCCAGGATCTCCTGTCCTCCTGACAGTCCTGCCCGCGCGAACTTGGAGGATGGTCCAACAGAGGATAACTACAAGAGCTATTCGATTGGCGAATTAGGCTTTGTCTCCAATCAAACAGCGTTCTCAGATATCTGTCAATCGCCCTCCTTTAGCTCGACATTCGGCTTCTTTGAGCGCCCTAACGCTTTCAACATCGTCCACGATCTCTTTCCCATATTCTCCCAATCCAAAATCTCCTCCTATTCCGACATCCTCTACCCCTCTCCATGGTACTGGTACGGCAAAGTCCCCTACTCAGATGAGGAAGATATGTCATGGGCCGAAAAGGAAGACAAGTTCTGGTGGCGCGGTTCCACTACCGGAGGTTTCAGCCGGGACGGCGGCTGGCGACGCCAGCACCGGCAGCATGTGGTACAGAAAGCCAATGCTGTTGACCAGGCAAAGATCCTCGTCAATAAGGCCGAGGGCAACGAGGAGGATTGGCAGCTAAAGGAAGTGCCCAGGAGCGACTTCAAGGAAATTTTCGACGTCTTCTTCTCGCATGTCGGGCAGTGCGATCCAGGGGACTGTGATGCCCAGAAGGAGTTCTTCACTGTCAAGCCCCCTGTACAGCAGACTGAGGCTTGGAAGTACAAGTACCTCCTTGACATGGACGGGAATGCATTCTCTGGTCGCTTCTATGCATTTTTGAAGAGTAGGAGTTTGGTGTATAAACTAGCCGTGTTTAGGGAGTGGCATAATGAGTGGTTGCGGCCATGGGTGCATTACATACCGTTTAGTCTGAGGGGCGATGAGTGGGTGGAGGTGGTGAGGTGGTTCGCGGGAGAGCCGACGGGCAAGAAAGAGGCGGAACGGTTAGCATTGCAGGGAAGGGACTGGGCAGATAAGGTGTTGAGGAATGAGGACCTCGAGGTGTGGTTCTTCAGGTTGTTGCTTGAGTATGTTTTCTCCCCTCCCCAATTCCCTCACAGGAGGTGTGTTTTGCTAATGACAGGAAAATTAGATATGGCAGGTTAGTCGACGACGATAGAGAGACGATTGGGTATAGCAATCCCAGGGCGTCGGCTCCGGAAAAGATGGTGTAGAGAAGGGAATTCGAAAGTATTTATGATTATCTCTTATTGTACTATACCGCATGGCCTCTCGCTCTATGTACATGGGAATCGTGAGAGGTCTGGAGTCTTTGGTTTTGGAATTCTGGATGATTGAAATGATGATAGAACTGTATATGTGTATACTATACCCATTACTCGAATTGCTCCGAAATACAATCGTATTTGGGAGTTGTATCGTCTTGCAAAGGAGCCTGCTTACAGAGACTTCATATTTCGAGAAGTGAGGAAAGAATGTCATTCAGCTACTGCGTAAGCCATTCCGTCTATAATCAGCTGGTCTCAGGCGAAATGGCAATTTTTGTGAATACAAGATTAGAGGATCAACAGCGTTAGGCGAGAGATCACGAGTTTGAATTGACTTTTTATGTAGAGCTATCTATTCCGCGTGGGAGAAACTTGAATCGGAGATCCAAGTAGGGTATCTACATGCAAAATGCTCAGATTCAGATAGCGTGACTACATGCTCATGAGACTCCAAACGCCCCCTTTTTCATCCCGTCTAAACTAGTAGAAGAAACCAATGATCTTTCCGGCGACATGCTTGCGACGAGCCTCCTCGTGGTCCATGATACCAGCCGAGGTGGTGAGGACCATGTAGCCAAATTGACGGGATGGCAGAAGCTTGACGACCCACTTCTCAAGCTCATTCAGGCGGACGTTGTAGCGAGGAGAGATGACACCAGTCTTGTTTAGACTATTTGATTGATTAGAATATCTATTTCCGGAAAAGCTGGGCGCTACCTACCGGCCATTCAACTGGATAACAATCTTGCCAGCTCGGTGGTCGTCGACCTCCTCAAATTCGCCAATGTAGCCTATAGAGAAATGTCAGTATGTTGCGAAAGATTAAACGTTGGACATCAGGAAGAAATCAGAGAACGTGTAAGATCCTCGCAATTATGATATATCGGCAACTTAAAGGACTATGGTCGTGTTGCATTAAGAGACCGTCATCTAGTTATCATGCCGAACAGAGGACGATCACGCAAAGAGAATGACATCCACATACCGTGCTTCTGCATGACGCTGAGGAACTTGACAATGACCTTGGAGGAAGGACGGATCATAACCTGTCGCTTTCCGGACTTCTCGGCGTTGTTGATGGCGTTGAGCGCATCATTGAGAACAGAGGTCTTGACCATTTTGGCGGAGTGGAGATTCTCAGATCGTGGACGTGGAAATGAGGTATCTGCCAGCAGTCTGTATGTTAGCCTTCATGGGCTCTTGAGCATGGAGAGTGCCCTCATGATTGACAAGAGGGTTCTTCAGCTCATCGTATAGGAGGAGAGCAGTGTCGGCATCTTTCAATAGCTATGCTAGAGAAAGTTGAGACAATGCGGGCTGACAACTTTGACTCTCCTTGCAATCGCACATTGAGTAGATGTCGATTGGCCCCTCTGCCTGTCATGAAGGACGCATCGAATCTTGGGGGACGCTTACCTCGTGGTGGCTGGACGTAATGGTCGAGGATGTGATGTTGGTGAGATCGTGAAGTTCAAAATTCCAGCCCGCGAGAAATTTCTGTGTGGGCGAGAGAAGCATGCGGATCGGCGTTTAGAGAATTGAAGCCGATTGATTGGTCAAGCGCTAGCTAACTCGCCTCAAAGTCCAATCAGAACCAGCTCTTAGCTGCGCACTTAATCGTCGAAACCTCGAAATTACACTTCTCGCGAAATTCGGAATTTATCTTTACAACCACAAAAGTTCTTCGAGGATCGGAAGTCATCACACAAGTCAAGATGGTACGTTCTGATCTGATCCTCTTGGGTCCACCAAGTTCCTCTCAGTTGCTCAAGTCTGCCGGTCGCGTGCCGATTGGCAAGCTCTCAGCTTGCGCTTCAACAGAATAGCTGTTTTCGACACTGTTTTCAGGTATCTTAGAGTTGACTAACAGTTCAAAAGAGTGACGTAGAAGACAACGCATCCAATGCCCCCGACGTGGCGGAAGCCGACGAAGTCGAAGTCTCTGGAGATGCTGCATCCAAGGGTCAAATGTCCGTCTTGGACGCCTTGAAGGGTGTCCTCAAACTCGCCCTGATGCACGACGGTCTCGCCCGCGGCCTGCGCGAAGCTTCCAAGGCCCTCGATAGACGCCAAGCACACATGTGTGTTCTGAACGAGGCTTGCGAAGAGGAGGCATACAAGAAGCTCGTCGTTGCGCTTTGCTCTGAGCACAAGATCCCCCTGATCAAGGTACCGGACGGAAAGCAATTGGGAGAGTGGGCTGGTTTGTGTAAGTTCCGAATATACTCTTGCATATTATTATTGCTGATGGATTTTAGGTGTGTTGGACCGAGAGGGAAATGCACGCAAGGTTGTCAACTGCTCTTGTGTTGTCGTCAAGGATTGGGGTGAGGAGTCTCAAGAGCGATCGATCCTCCTGAACTATTTCCAGACCGAGCAGTAAAGCAAAATAAGGGGCATGGATGGAATCACGGAGTTTTGCATGCAGCGGATAGATATTGGCCATATGAGCTTTTCCTTCAGATGTACTCTACTTACGATGCATGTATAGGCGAGCAATCAATTGGCATATGGATGAGATTGGGAGACCTACGAAACGTGAACATTTGACTAATACTGCGCCTGACTCCTAGCCTTTGATCTTGATTGATGCTTTCCATTTCTTAGTTTACTTTCGTCCCTCAACCATAATGATATGATAGCCAAACCCGGTTTTCGCCTCTGCATACTTTGGACTACCAGTACTTGAGGCCTCTAGTTCGAAAGCAATTGCTTCGAAAGTAGGATCTAAGTCACCTCTCTTCTTCCATCCCAACGATCCTCCTACAGAAAAATCAGTCTAAAGTCCCCTTCACTTCATCTAGGCAGCAACCTACCGGCTCTGGCCTTATCCTCCGAGAACTCTCTCGCAACCTCATCAAACTTTGCACCCGCCCCGAGTTTCTCTAACGCTTCTTCTTTCTTGCTATGCTTCTCACACTGCCATTACCAATTCATCAGAACAATACCTTCGTTGGCGAATGGGATGGGTAAATGTACCAGGATATGCCGCACGTTGATTTGTTGCGCGCCCTTCACCTTACCTCCCTTATCATCGGTGTCCCCCTTTCCTTTTCCCTTTCCCTTGTCCTTCCCTGCCGCGCCTTTATCAGCTGCTTTGCCTTTGGGCGCCATCGTTACTTGTACTGGTAGCGTTAATGAGATGCGGATTGCGAGGCGGAGGGGTAGCTCGTGGTGCCCCGCTAAAAAGTTCTGATGTGGGGGTGCGAGAGACGTTTTATCTCGATTCGATCAAAGCAGGCCTGAGCAAAATTATAGGAAATTGTGTAATTGCCACTAGGATTTCTCTTAATATCCTTGTATGTTTCACTAGTCATCATTCATAATTCTTCTCTCCTTTTACCTATCTCTTCTTTTCAATGCCACCCATCGAAAATAGACAATCGCGCCACCACTTCTCACAACATTAATAATATTCTCAAGAAATGGCTCCTGGACTGGTAGATAATAGTTCTATGGGAGAGATGGGAGACCTAAAGAGCGCGCAAGATCCATTTCAGTCTCTTATCTCTGAGCTCTCGAGACTTCTTGGTCCCGCATCTGGTCTCGACTCTGCAAATGTAGATGTCCAAGAGCTTCAAGCTTTGATGGAGGGTTATGTGTCTAGCACAAAAGATTGTAAGTCAATATACGCCGGGATCTGTCGAGGCCTCTATTTATGATAAGGGCTAGCCAAGCCTGCCCTGAGACATCAAGCCTGTCACCAGAAATCACTTCTAAATTCTGACTCCATCACAGGGCAAAAGTACGCGTTCAGAGACCAATCCCGTGGCTACACACGCAATTTAATCGATGAGGGTAATGGTAAAAGTAATTTAGTAAGTACGCTATCTAACACGTTCGGACTTCGACTCACAACACCTAGTTGATCCTTGTCTGGAGCCCCGGCAAAGGCAGCCCGATACATGACCATGCCAATGCCCATTGTTTGATGAGAGTCTTGAAAGGCTCACTCATAGAAACACGCTACAAGATGCCAACAGCTACAGAAGCATGGACGCCTCTGCAGGTCGTCAGTCAGAAGACTTATCGAGAGGGTCAGGTGACATATATGTCTGATGAACTAGGACTTCACAGTATCTCTAATCCAGACAGTGAGGATTTCGCTGTCAGTTTGCATCGTATGTTCTTCACATTACTATTGTCACTGACATTTATTTGAAAGAAATGACTAACTTGTTTGCCCAGTCTATACTCCTCCGAACGCTGCCAAAAACGGCTGCAACATCTTCGATGAAAAGACAGGCAGAACTTCGCACGTGAGACAGGATAATTTCTATTCCCGCTTTGGAGAAAAGACTTGAAGTGGCGTTCTCTACCGACTTGTGTCCTCAACTGGGTTTTAAGGACCCGCTTAACGCCACGGTGTAGAATTATAATCAAAGGGGTATATTCTCGAAGATGGCATGGCGCTCCGGATTCTCTACATAGATTAGAAACTCACCGGCGTTAGATCAGAGGTCAATGGTTTTATTAGAGCTAATAGAAAAAAAATTGACTCCTCCATTCGCAAATACTATTGCGACCATCTCCTCATAGTGCCTCCACTCACTCTGTCAGTCCAGATTGCCACATCATCAAGATTCCGTCTATTCTATAATTTTCGTCAGCCCAGATCCGAATTCCTAAATCTTATATATATATAATATAGCCAACTTGAGGGATCATCACTATCTCGCACTTTCAAAGGCTTTCACTGCGTAATTCAGGAAAATCCATCACGCATACAGCTACCTTCACAAGTTAAGGCTAAAATATACGCAATACACAAACACATCTATAATATTACCCATAACAACTTCTCAAAATGACATTCTCCAGCAACACAAGCACAGACACCAACACAAAGCTTACGTCCGCAGGCGTCCCAGGCGCCGCCGAAGCCGAGCAGCTAAAGAAGAAAGCAGCCGAGGATGCAGAGAAGGAGCGATTCATGAAGAATTTTCTTGCAGGGCAACCAGTAAGTGCTTACGCTTCACCCACTCCATGCATTTACCTCGCGGTACTGAAAATGGAAGAAGCTGACGACGCTATGTCCAGGATGGCAAGGCGATGTCTATTTATGACGAGAGATACATCCAGCTCAAGCGGGACTTTGCAGCGCGGAAGAAGGCTGAAGGAGCAGCAGTAGCGACTGGACAGAAAGAGTCTTGTGTTGATAAAGGGGAGAGGGAGGGTGGAGATGCGGAGGAGAAGCAGAAGGTGCCGGGTAAGATGAAGAAGAGGGAGAGAGCGATGGCAATCTTCACTAAGTTGGGGAGGAAATGAAATGTGTACGTGGTAAACGAAATGTATGGTACGAAGCATCGAGGACTCAGTAAACATTGGATTATGCAGGCTAGATGCATGCAATACAATAGATCTTGATTTACCTAGCTCGTACCCGTCTCGCAACATAAATGCCGTGCTATGTATGAACTCCAGCAATGCTATCATGACTCGTATGTATAATGCTCCGTTCGAAGACGTGCGAAAGATTCGATATGTTTATCTGGTACTAGAGTACTCAGGCGTATAATTCTTCACACCACCCGCCTTCATCAGTTCCCGCAGTGCCATCGTAGCATACTGGCTGGAGCCCAGCACAAACTTCACGACCACTGCAACCTTGGCTTCTTTCTCAGCTTGCGTGATCTTCTCTGCTGGTCTTTTGGCTGATTTTCCCTCAACATCGGTCACTTGCACCTCAACGGTGTTTTGCTCAGGAGTGAAAGTCTTGGCAATATGCTCAGAACTCAGTCTCGCTCCTCCGTCAGACAGGTCCGTGGAATCCGTGCTATTTGGATCAAATTTCGGCGGGTTCAGAGTGGCGTTCTCAGGGTGCATTTTGTTGTTAGATCCTTCGATAGTATGATCGACGATGCTGATAGCCTCCTCGCCTCCTTCAATAGGCTTGGAATCTGACGCACCGTCAAAAGACGGGATGCTCGAACCAACTGCCTTGTCCTTCAAATTAGCAGGCCCTCCACCTTCCGCATCAAGCACAATAGTTGACTTCTTACCAGTCCGCTTGGACCAGTTGTCTTCAGAGGTCTCGATGAATGTATCGTTGATCTTAGGTTGTGCGACGGCGTCAGGATTGACTGGTTCGTCAACCGCCTTTTGTGCGTCATATGCCTCGGCGGCTGCTTTCTCATCAGCCTGAAGCTTGTCCGGGAGCGACTTCCATGCATTGAGCGCAGCAGATCCCTGGTATCGCTCCATATCGCGTCGGACAGCTTCTGACTTGCCACTATAATCTTTGTTTCCAATCTGACCTCTGTCCCGATTGTTGCTTCCAGCATTGCTTTGAGCCCGTGAGTCCCCTGCCCCATTCTTCTTATTGACCCAGTTATCGCGGCCAGTGTAGCTGGAATAATCCAAGCCGCCACCTTTGCCCTTCTGTGGCTTCAACTTATCAAGCTTCTCGGTATCAGTCTCGACCAATTGTTCTGTCTCCTCATGATAAGGCTTGACCTCAAAACTGAGATCTTGTCCAACTTTCGCCATCAGAGGTCTATAGCTTCCACTCAAGCTGAAATCTTTGTGCTTCCGTCGCATGTTGGCAGGATCGAGGCCTCCGCCCAAGTCACTGCCCATGAACTCTTTGTAATAGTCTCCGATGTCGTTCTGAGGATACTCAATATCAAAGCCAGGAGTCGGGAGGACGACATCAAAGATTGTATATCTGCCACTTCGAGCTTCTTCCTCGGTGAGGGCTCTAGCTCGCTGATATAAGTCATCGTGGGTGACGGCTTGGTCATCGGCCGCTGGTCGGACGACAACCTCGCCATTTTCATCGACTTCCTCCTCCATAGCAATAGCCCTTTGAGCAGGAGTATTGATCAACACCAAATCCCCAGGTATAATTTTTGTCCCGTATCTTGCCCAACGAGTACTCGCGGCCATGTTCCAAACATAAGATTGATATGCATGAACGTACATGGTGCGCAAGCCTCGCGTAATTTGGAGAAGCGCACCCGCATAGTCATTCTTACAATGACCGGAGAGAGCTTGAATGAGAGAGTGTTCGCCGCTAAATTTCCTTGGTAGACGCTTCAGTGCTTCGTGACTTTTTCCAGTCTTCTTGAAATGATGTATCGCGAGCGCTCTCTCAATATCGTCCCTGTTGGTGCGAGTCAATGACTCAGACTGAAGATCAGGATTCTGGCCGATGGATAACGTCTCGTCGCTGTAAGACAAAATATCCCACACCGCGCCCTCGAAGTCTTCTCGCAAAATCTTAGTGCCGACCTGATGCGTTCCAATGCCGAAACTTCCAAACCGTTGCAGGCCGAAATAGTTGATAAAGCCATTGGACTGCAAGCCTTTGACAGCATTCTCGACAATATTACGTCCGAGTTGCACACGTGCGATCTCATCCAAACCGGCTTCGTTGGGGAAATGACAATCTCTCAGAGTAATGGTGAATTCGTTCCCGGCAAGCTCACCCAACTCCAGCCTACTCTTCTTGTGTTCGAAATTGCCAATCCGAGCGTCTCGAAGACCAAATTTTCCAAAATTCAAATTGGCCAAAGCATTTGCGTGTTGTCGCCAAACACTAATTCTCTGCACCGTGACAGCTCTACGATCCTTGGTTCCAGCGAAGCTGAAATCCTTTGCCTTGATCTTGAGATTCCTGGCGAGATATCCAATAACTTCCATCGTATCTTTGTTTCTCTTCTCCATCGTAAAATGTAAGTGTGGCCCTCCCAGCTCATCCCATCCAACCTTGCCTCTCGGCTGACCGCCTTGACTGCGTGGGTGTTGGTATCTGCTATTCTGCTGTGATGCTGAGCGTGCCGCTGTGATCAATATCTTGCCCTCGTTGATCATTTCTGTCTCTAGCTTTGAGTGGAAGATCCGTCGAAGATCTACATGAATCTTGCCACGAATTTCTTTGTCAGTGATAGGCTGTGTTTGAAGGTTTCCGAAAGTCGAAGCCTTTGCGTTAGGTTTTGCTAAGATATTCTGGTACATCCTGGAGATCTTTTCTGCCAAATCGGCGCCAAAATAATCAATCAATAATTGATTATCCTCAGGCTTGGTTTGATCAGGATCTTCGGCAGAAGTCGTTGAATCAGTAGGGAGATTATCTGAAGATTGACCTTCGCCAACGCCTCCATTACTCTGAGCTGATTCGGAGACAACTTGGTCTGGAGCGCCATCAAGTACAGCAGCAGTTTCCTCCACGGGCGCCGACACGGGCTTGACTGACTCTACCTCCTGTGCCCATAAAACGTCAAATTAGTGATTCATTCAATTAATATGTATTTGAATCAAAGAGAAGCGCCATCTTACGTACTTTACGGTCATTAGCCTTCTTTCGTGGCGCTCGATCATCCGTCAGGTGTACAACTGTGCCGTCGAGAGCGATTTCATTGACCAAGAAGTCAGTGTACCTTAGACAGTCCTAGTCAGCTCATAGTCATACCGAAAGCTACATGAAGCAATACGGCCATTTGAAAGGTACGAAATAGGAGCATCCGTTTCGCCCACGTGCCTCTGGTGAGACCTCCAACCTAAAGATAACGAGTACAACAAGTGGACGTGCAATGTATTTCATGACACTTCCTCCAAAGCAATCTGCTGTATTCGTAGATCATAGAATGTCTCAGTGAGACGCAAGGAGATATATGTATATATGAAGACTGTACCAAAAGAGAAGAGCTTGAGAATAACAGAATTCAATACTGAATAAAAAGCGAACCATACCTCTGCTTCAGCACGCCCTCGAAGCCCGGATTTGAAGAGTTGACAAAGTTTAAAATACCGACTTCAGCCTCCTTCCCATCAGACGTCTCCCCAACAATGCTCAAGACGCATTTGGCATCCATTGCTGGCTTTCTGTTTTCTGCTGCGTGGAGAGTTGGAGAGAGCCTTTGCCTCTTGTGAGGCGGCTCTGCCCCGTCGGAAGCCGCGCTAGCCATTTTAGCGTAGCTTTGTCTGAACAATGCACCGCGCGAGGTAGATAAGGAAAAGACGGTCCGGATTGTTGTCATATAGGGCAGGGGACGGGGCGAAAATTATTTTGATAGAAATTCACCTCAAGTCGGCATCCGCTTGGGCTTCTCCGTGGTTACTAGCTACAATAGGCTTACTGCATAGGGCCAGTCGCGCCAATAATAGCGTCTGGAGCCCCTGTAGATAATCATGAAAGAACTTCACTTCTAGTAATAGTGCAGCAAATTTATACACTCTCATCCCAATGTCAATTCGGTCGCCAGTCCGCCTCTAGCTTATGTATGGTTTGACGACGTTTCAACGCATCCCAGGGAGTCATGCTGAGCGTTTGTCGTAAAACACTGTTGATCCGACTACGCAAAGTAGGTGTGCCGCTGGTTCGAAACTTCACTTCTTGTACCTCTCGAGGTACTTCCGCACAGCCTTTTGCTTTACATCGTGTGCTCTGATCTTCAGCTCTGCGTATTCAGTCTCCTTTCTTGCAGCAAAATGTATCTCATCCTCGTTCCTCGCGCGAAAGTCATCCTCGAGGTGCTTATTGTACAGCCACCAATCGTCCAGTTGGGAAGGCTTCGGGACGGATAGAATTTCTTCCATCGGTTTTTGATTTCTCTCTCTCCTAAGCACGAGCTTCAGTTCGTGCAGATCCTTGTCGACATCGATACTCCTGTAGCTGTAGTTCTCAAGGTAAAAGCTTTCAGTCATCAGCAAACGAATGCATTGGATAGAAATATGTGTCACTCACATCCCATCGTAGCGTATTCCTGCTTCTGGAGCGAAAGGGCTCTGCAACGTGTAGGCTCTAAGAACTCTGGTGGGCCTGCCACGTTGTGTCAATGCGGCAAATTTCATGTGTTTTCCCTCTCCTTGACGTTGGAAATTGTATATGTTCTGCTTAGGATCTGCTTCCTCTTTCCCTTCTAAGAGTACGAGGGAAGGGACTCCCTGTCTGCTATCTCCCTCTGGGATGAGCTCGGTTGGAGTCTCAATGATTCCATCCCGGCAAGCACATTCCATGTTTAGCCACCAGCTGAAGCCAGAGGTCAGTGACAGACAATATCAGAGCTGGACACAGAGATCGTACTCTCCCGGTTTGAAACTCATCTCTCCAAAATGTGTTGCTGCGATATTTGGCTCCATAGCCTTCCAGCGATATTCATTCTTTCTCTGGCCCGATTTCAGATGAACATCTCGCAATGCGCCCTCTGTATTCAGCTTTGCAAAGCGCAATGCATCGATGTTGATATAGCTCTCATCCATTCTAAGTTGCCATCTCATTTGAAGAAGGTCTGCTCTAGGTAAGACGTGGTTGAAGTAGACCGTCCCGACTTTGCCACGCTCCTTGTTCTGAGGGTTCTGAGGAGCACTATATTGCCAGTCCATGACTTGGTCAATAAGTTTATCCAGGCGTGCGTCGAATATCTGCTCAAATGTTACGGCGGTCAGAAGAGAGTCTTCATCCTCTAGCATGAGTGCCAGCAATTTTGCAATCTCCTTGAAAGTCGTGGGCGATGGGCTATGAAAATTCGAGCGAAGGCGGTCTACAAGTGCTAAAAACTCTCGAGGTTCGTCTGGTGGATCTGGAAATTCGTCGTAAATAGCCAGCATGTCCGATAAGCTTGTGTTGTTCGTCCGGAGCGAGTGGACGCGGGATTCCACTGGCGAGGCGCCACCGTCGAAGCCGTTCGAGCCTTCGCCTCTGAGATATTCTTTGGTTGGATCGATTGCATGCCGTGAGATGGGGTTTGATAGCCTTGCGGCTGCTTGACGAAGCTTCTTTGTAAGTATGCCAGATAGTTCGGGATTTGGCCGACCGTTCTCAATATGGACAACCCGTGCCTTAGCAGAGTGTACACCTGGTAATATAAGCCTAGCATGGTGGACAAAGTCTTCAGGTCCAGTCTCAGCTAAGAATTCGCTCAAGGTGAGTACTTGATCCGCAGATCGCGACACCCCGCGTTCCTCTAGCAAATTCTCAGCCATAATTGGTAATATGTGCTTCGAAGAATCCTATTTGATTCGAGAGATTACTAGATCTGACACATGAGGCTTAAAAGATGCGTAAAGGCAGTGCAATCGTCCATCCTGGAAGTGTATAGAACTTGATCTCAATGAGGGTGGTGGGTTGACCACCTAGGATAAGATTCTGAAGTCATAGGACATCAAGTGGTAGTTTAGATCATTGAATCCACTTGCCCTTTCCATATTGGTTATTGCCTTCATGTCTAGCATGCTAGTGATAGAGTTTTGGGAGGTGTTGGTGCGGTAGTCGAAGCAGACGCTACTGACTTAGGGGATTGTTAGGTATTGACGGAGCAGCACCTAGTTTAGTGTCCGACAAGAGGACCTCATGATTCGGACAGCGACATAGATCTTTCCTAAGACTGTTATTTGCTACGAATCATGAAGCTGTTGGTGGAATGTCAACTTGGTATCCCTTGGGCTGATGAGACATTTCCCAGCGCTAGTATAGACGTGGTTAGTCCAACAGTTGAGTCTCTGGAGAGAAGTGAGCAAAGCCGTTAGCAGGGCGATTAGCCTTCTTTATAATCTATGAATTGATCAAATAGTCTTTGCTAGTGCCAGGAAATGTCTCACCAGCTAAAGGGATGGGCATGCTGTGCTCCGCTGAAGTAGATAGAGCCCGACCAAGAAGCTCGACCCAAGAAGCGATTCTTCAATGAGAATTAGTTAGAGCAGGCCTCTACAGAATGCGACTTTCACTATCGACAAAATTTATCATGCTTCAGAGCCATATAAGACATAATTCAATTTGAACCTAAATATTCACTTCAACCAACTGCTATCTGCCAACGAGCGCCATTCTATAGACCATACTAGAACTCAACAAAGTTGGTACAAAACACTAATAATCAAGAGAGCAACACATGAGACGTAGAGTGTCACTTCCATCTGACATAGCACTAGACACAATAATATCTCCAATGTGAGAGATCTGATATGACAGTCGGCCGTTTCGTGTCTGGGTGACATACTTGATCTGCTCCACTTGATTAGATCCCATATCACGATTCGTTCAGCACCGGGCCGAGGCATCTCCGGCCTTGAGCTCCCGACCGCTGACAATTACTAAGTGAGGAGACCTCAACTCTCATAAATCATCACGTCTATCTACAAACCCTTCTCAAGACCTCTCACAAGCTTTCTCTCATAACCCCTTATCTGGAACATCCGTCGAACAAGATTCCATCCTCCAAAATGTCATCACAACTAGACATCGTAGCAATCATCACCCCCAACAAAGGCAAAACAGATAGAGTAAGCCTCTCTTATCTGCACTGCAGACCTCTAAACCAAATTCAAACCCCCACAAGTCACGCCGTTCATCATACCACATCCTTCTCATAACCTTATTCTACCTACGAAAGTCATTAACACCCTCAACTTTAGGTCGTAGAGCTCCTGCAGAACCTCTCACAACACGTGCAAGCCAACGAGCCAGGCACGTTGAAATACCAAATCACGCGCTCCTTCAACAAAGCAGCTGGTGTGGAAGAGGTGATTATGCTTGAAAGGTATCTTCTTTCCTTCCCTTCTCCGTCTCGTACCTTCTCATCCCCCCCTTCCATCCCCCGCTTCGTCCTCATCTTCCTCTTCTCCCCAAAGAAGACACTTCCCCATCAACACACAACATATATATACATTCCTTTTCTTGGTATCTGGTCAGTTCTTTTTTAAACATTGATATCAATTCTCATCTCAATCACAGCTACAAAGACAAAGCAGCTCTAGACACCCACGGCTCCTCAGCTAAATTCCAAGCTTTCTCAAAGACTCTCGCATCGGAAGGTCTCGTGGCCTCACCGCCTCAGCTGAAGATCACGAAGCCTGCTGGCGGGTTCTCGAAGTTGTGAAAATTCGAACACATAAATATATATGTATATCACAGATGTGTAGAGAGAGAGAAGGTGCTATTCTAGAGATCAATTTTGGGATAGAGACTTATAGCATTGAAAATTTCGACTAAAAAAATACATCTATTGTATATTCCTCGATTCTGAGTGAGTGAGTGAGTGAGTGAGTGAGCCAGTGCGTGGTTTGAGGCTGTATCGGGGAAGGGAGGGGAGATGGCAAAGGAACAGGGAGAGAGGTAGGCATTTATTTGCTATGCTGGTTTCTGTCTGGCTAATACATATAGATAAGTGATACAAGAGGTAAAAGAACGGGTAGTCCTTGTCGATTTTCTTTTTGTCGCGAAATGTGACGGGCAGCTGTATCGAGAGATGACTTTTCGAATGCGCGTATCCGCTATCAAGATCTCACAGCAGACGGTATGTCAGCTTGCTTATTCTCTCTCCTCGCTCCTCTCCTTTCTTACACGATGAGAATCTACCAATCTAAGTCTCGGAAAAGCCACGCCAATCATGATGTGAATCATATTTTTCCATTGCTTTGGACTTGGTTTAAATACTTTCGCATGCATTCTCATGCCCAGACACCACACCATGCCATGGTCTCCAATCAATTATTCCCGATCCCTTCGTATCCATCCATGTTTCAGACCATACCAAATATAAAACGATTTCAAACATTTCCCATGAAAACGCCACTCCCTGACTTCGCTGAAGTGGGATATGCTTTGCTTGCTTAAGTTACTTCGACTTAGAGTTCCCAGATCCAAAATCCAAATCCCAATCGATAAATGTCAGATCCGAGCAAGGACTTAAGAAAGAATAGCGGTCATGGATTGATGACATCCAGAAATGTTACTTTCTTTCAAACTTGGTCTTTTTGAAGGATTAATTCTCTTCCCATCCCCAAACTGTAGCGAGGAAATGCGCCATGTTGACGCGTTTCCCGCGCATCTCGATCATCCACGGATGCTCGAGCATCCGCCAGGGAGAGGCGCGGCGTGTAGGCTCCTTTTCAAGACTGCGGAGTGTGTCAGTATATACATACGTACGGGATTTTGGTAGATTGGAAACAAATTAGAGACATAGGAGTTGAGATTTATGAGATCATAGAAAGGGGCGTCATGAAAGAAGGGTGTGACGGGAAACCCCAAATCTAAAAGCAGCGCAAGTACGTACCAGCATTCGATGAAATATTTGAAGTTGTCGCTCCACTTGATACCTGCGTCAGGCTCGTCTTTCAGCTTCGGGATAGGCTGCCGTACGATATACGTCAGGAGGTCGATCAACCCGGCTCGGGGCTGCATCTCCGTGCCGTCGGCTGGGAAGGGGAAGCGGTGTTGTGCCACCTCCAGGAGCGTCACACCCGTGGACCAGACGTCGGAGGTGATGGTGTAGCTCTGGCCCGTAATTCGTTCGGGCGCCATGTAGTACGAGGTCCCGATGAAGGTGTTGGCGTCGCCCTTTGTGCCGAACTCGCCTGATACGCCAAAATCACACAGCTTAACCTGCCCATCGCGGCACAGGAGGATGTTGGAGGGCTTGATATCCCGGTGGATGATCTTCTTGGAGTGTAGGTAGGTGAGGCCGTTTAGGACGCCTTCTGCGATCTTTCCGAGGACTTTCTCGCCAGTGCGCCCACCCAATTTCTTGACTTCTCGGTAGATGCTATCTAGAGAGCCGCCTTCACAGAATTCCATGGCGATGGAGATGGTGGCTGTGGAGGGCTCAATGAAAGCTGAGTAGTAGCGACAGATGTGTTGGTTCTCGCAGTCCTTGTTGAACTTGAGCTCCCGGACAATTTGTTTCCGGACGTCGGGATCGGGGTTAGTTGTTATGACCTAGAAGAGAGAGTCAATAGGATGATAGCAACAGAAGACAAGTATGAAGACACACTTTTAATGCAAACACAGTCTTTCCTCCCTTCAGCATACACCTCGTGACTGCTCCTCCAGCACCCTCTCCTAAACTCCCTAGCTCTTCGATTCTCTTCTCTGAACTTGCCACTCGCCATCCTTCGTCATCAAGCTCCTCCACATCCAAGGTCCGACCCTTTTCTAAGCTCTCCAAGCTCAATTTGTCGAATCCCTCTAGCCCATTCATGCTACCATTCCGCTCCATACCAACACCTCCTTCGCTAGCATTAGAGTATAAAGATCCAACTGCTGAAGCCGGATCTGGAGTACCTCTGGCACCACCCTGTAGACCGTATTGAGAAGCAAATGACAGAGCTGAGAATTGTGACCCCGCCGACGTTGGATTACTGCCTCGTCCATCTAGAGGCCCAAAGCTGCCAGACCTAGAATGAGCCGCGCTACTTTCACTACCGCCGCTTGCTGATTGACCCGTGGGAGCGACCTGGACACTCGGACGCCCATTCTGTAGAGATTGTTCGTGAGGGGTCTGGCTGCTGCCCATAGGGGTGGCCAGCTGTAGTCGCGGTAGCGAGGGTCTCGAGGACATTTGCGGAGGCATTTGTAAAGACAGGCCTCCAGGTTGAGGTCCGCCGGTAAGTGGTTTGACATTTGGGGATGGTGGGATGGCGAGGCCAAGTCTGGGAGTCCGAGCACCAGTAGTTCGACTACCTGGGATGGGAGGACGTAACAAGGGAGCTGGAGAGGACATTTTGGGTGGATTGAGGGGATCGAAGCTCGGTGAAGACTTTCATATGTCAGTATGGAATTTCTTGGATTTATTGCAGATAGTGGGATGGCAAAATGAAAGGGCCAAACCGGGGCATACATTTAGAGCAGCAACTGCAGAATCTGGACCCACGGAGGAGCCACTATTATCCGTCTCTCGAGCTGCACCGTGGCCGGTGCCTTCTAAAGGAAGGTTCTGTTCTTGCATCGGCACTGCAGTCCACTGCTGCAGCAGACCGTTCTGCGGGCGTAGGGGCCCTCTCTATCTTGCCGTGGTCAGGCCGAGGAATGCCTTCTGGCAATAAATAGATGTGAGGAATGAGCAAAGTGTCTGTGTCGCAGATGAGGTGATACGGAATGAGCAAGGTCCGCTGCTGAGAGCTTCAGAGACGTTTGGGAATACGTGGTGTTGTATACGAGGAGCAGTGCAGTGCAGGTTGAGCAGGTCGGCAGGCGAGACGGTGCTGAGCTCTGGTGGTTGTCTCAAAGCCAAGCTATCGTCACCAGATCGGCACGGGACACCGCCAGGACGGGGTCGCCGGCGGCTAGCAGCTGGTGTGGTGGGGGTGCGTGAGGGGTGATTGTTCCAAGCAACCGGCTTTGGTCTCTAGAGCATTTCTTCTTTATTGGAACGCCAATCGATCAAGGTAGGGAGAGAGTCAGAAGTTAAGAAGTTGCAAGTTGAGACGTCAGGTTGTGTTTGTAGTTGAAGTCGAAGTCCGCCGAAGGGTAACGGAAGGGTAACGAAAGAGTGTGCTGTGCGTAAAAGTGAAGCAGAGTAAAATGAAGGAGCATCAAAGAGTCCTCCTGGCGCGGACGACAATCTCGAATAATAAGTAAATGGCCTCAAAGTCGGTCTGGGGCGTGGAGTCTAGCTTGGATGGGCGTGCAGACGAGAGCAGACGAGAGTAGACGACGAGCAGACGAGGACACCTGCAGAGAAGGCGTCTGCAAGGAAAGGGGACCGAGTCGGAGCAAGGAGAACAAGATCTTTGGGGTCGGTTTGGGAGTGGATGGTGGATTTGGAGATGATATGGTTGGACGACCACAGTCAGACGGGTGCTGGTTGTTGGCTGGAGGGCAGCCAGTTGGAAGAAGCGCGCTGCACGGGGAAGTGTGTGGGTGAGTGTTGGGTGGTGGTGGTGGTGGTACTGTACTGTACTGTACTGTACGTGAGCTAGAAACCACAGCTACTGCAACTGTCTCTGCTCCCTGCTTGATGGCGCTTTTGGGGGCGCTGGAGATCAAACCACGGCTCTTGGGGCCAAACAGAAAGAAGACGCCAGAGAAGTGTCAGAGAAGCCAGAGAAGCCAGAGAGGCCAACAAAGCCGCAAAACGCCACACGCACTGGTGCAAACCCCCAAACCTTCCCCCAAATCGATGGTTTACGACAATGGCCAGCGGGGCTGCTCGGTGCTGACGGCCCAACGGCGCGCTGAAGCCCGTAGCCGTGAGGTATTAGCTCGTAGCTCTACGAGACAGAGACAAGTGTGCGCTTGAGGCTTGGGGCTGGGGCTGACCAGCACCAGCACCAGCACCAGCAACTCTCAAAGGGCCCCCAAAGAGTCGTCTGCGATGGCTCGGCTCAGGCTCAGGCTCAGGTCCTCTTATCTTCTTATGTGAGATGGGGGATGGAGATGGGGTTGGGGATGGGGCCAAGAGAACACCCTCGGAGACTATCTGGGCACGGAACGCATACGACTTGTCGTTATTACGCGTGTCGTGGACTCGTGGAGCCCTGGTGGTGGTCGGTAGATCGATGCTGCGGGCTATCTGTCTCTCGTCGGTAGTGGGTTGGCCAGTGGCTGCAGGAGTCCTCTCCTCTGCTGCAATGGCTGGAATCAGAAAAGCTGCAGACTTGACTGGCCCGACGCAAGAAAGGGGACGATGCAGATACTGGGCGAGGAGGAGGAGAAGAGGAAAAGAAGGAGGAGGAGAAGGAGAAGGGGGAAATGAGGTTGTTGTGCTGAATTGCAGCTCGTCTCGTGCTTCCCTCTACACCCTCACTCACGCTCACCTCACCCTCTTCAGATAGAACTACAGACACAGACACAGACACAGATACAGACACAGGATATGGACATGGATATGGTGCTCCCAACTTCTAACCTCTTTTCCTGCCGCACCAACCCTCTTTGAGTCTCACCACCTGGGGCTTACACGACAAGAGTCTTGAATTATCGCAATCTTACACGAGCATTGGGGATGCACCACTCCATCTCCCACAGTCCTGCTCCTGGCCCCCGCGCCCCCTTCTCACATTGACAGCTTCGCTCTATCAGGGGCAAGTGGGTGTAGGAGTAGGAGACCACACACACACCGGCCCTCTCTCTTTGAAGCAACCGTCATTTCCATCCCTTCGACCAAGTCGACCAACCAATAATCACAGGACCGGGCGCCAGATCCACCAACTGGCGACCCCTCTCCCTCTCCCTCTCCCCTTCCATTGCTGGTGTTCTCTGGATTTCTCCGGTCTCTCGTTCATGCATGGCCAGCAAACAGAACACTCGACTCGGTCCATCGCTCATGGAGATTGGCAAGGCCCCTGGTGGCCCAGTTGGCAGCAGGCGATCCGTCATGCACGCCTGCAGGCCCGGTAGCCACTCGAGTGATTCCCATTCGTGACCCGGATCCCCGTTCCTGCAGGCAGCGCACGCTCACGCTGTTGCGAGCCGCTGTGCGCCAACCTCTGCCCTCTCACTGGACATTAGGCTCGTGTTTCACATTTCTTCCACTGACGGTGCGCCTTCCGAAGCTTTTTTAGCCGCGCGGGCTAGGCGGGGAACTTTTGCGCCTTTTGCGAATTTTCAAGCCATGCGACTGGACTGAAGATCTCCTCCTCCACGAACAAAATGCCAGAGAGCCCATCATCGTAGGAATTTCAGCCATGCCTGCAGCCGACACCCATGCAGAACCCCAGACGATCAAACAGACCGAAGATGAGTTCTCGGATGCGTCTGTGCATTCAGATGAATCGACCGAGTCGTCTGAGGATGACACAGGGTCGGGGTCCGACTCTGATTCTGATTCTCTAGATAGCCAAGTATCAAGAAAGCGGAGAAGAACATCTCTGGAAACTGGCGATGAAAGCGCGCCAGTCTCGAACTTCTCTGTACCTTCACGGATCCGGACTACGGTAAAGAACGATGCGATCAACAAACAGACAAGCAATGGAGCAATTCTTGCGCCCACTGATCCTCAGACAAGTTTTGCATCTCTAGGTGTTCGACCATGGCTCGTGTCATCCTTGAATAACATGGCAATCAAGAGGCCGACTGGAATTCAGAAAGGATGTATACCGGAGATACTGAAGGGGCGCGACTGCATTGGAGGTAGCAGGACAGGTTCGGGAAAGACGGTGGCATTTGCAGTGCCCATCCTTCAGAAATGGGCAGAAGATCCGTTCGGCATTTTTGCGCTGGTATTGACGCCAACGAGGTACGCTATTTCTAAACCCAGAGACCCAATCCCCAGCTAATGCGGTTGCAGAGAGCTTGCACTACAGATTTACGAACAATTCAAAGCCATCTCGTCTCCTCAATCACTAAAGGCGGTCTTGATCACTGGGGGTTCTGATATGCGCCCACAGGCCACGGCCTTGGCCCAAAGACCGCATATCGTCATTGCAACGCCCGGCCGATTGGCAGACCATATACGAACATCTGGAGAAGATACTGTATGTGCTCTGCGGCGGGTGAAAATGGTGATCCTCGATGAAGCGGACCGGCTGTTGGCAGGTGGAACAGTTGGGAGTATGTTACCAGACGTGGAAGAATGTCTCTCAATTGTACCTCCTGCGGCTAAGAGACAAACGCTCCTGTTCACAGCCACTATCACACCGGAAGTTCGAGCGCTGAAAGAGATGCCGCGAACACCGGGAAAGCCACCCGTGTTCGTCTGTGAAGTTGACACTCAAACACTCGCAATACCTGCTTCGCTCAAGCAAATGCATCTCCAAATACCAGTTACCCACCGGGAGCACTATCTACAGATGTTCCTACTCACAGATCGTAATCTCCCAAAATCGGTCATCATCTTCTGCAATCGCACTTCCACAGCGGACTACCTCACCCATCTTCTACGACTCCTAGAGCACCGTGTTACAGCTTTACATTCCAAGCTACCGCAGAGACAAAGAATCGACAATCTAGGCCGTTTCCGAGCCTCAGCGGCTAGAATCCTCGTTGCTACTGACGTCGCAGCACGAGGTTTGGATATTCCAGAGGTAGGACTGGTTGTCAATTATGATATTCCACGTGATCCGGATGACTATATCCACCGCGTTGGTCGAACAGCTAGAGCAGGGCGGAGAGGCGAGTCAGTCACGTTTGTGGGCCAGCGGGATGTACAGCTCGTCCAGGCAATTGAGACACGCGTGGGAAGACAGATGGAAGCTTGGGAAGAAGAAGGCGTCAATCTAGAGACTCGGGTTATTCGAGAAGCCCTCAAGTTAGTCGGTGAGAAGAAGCGGGAAGCTATGTTGGAGATAGAAGAAGGACGCGAAGTGGGTGGGAAGCGGAAACGGGGTATGGTGAAGTTTCGAGCAAGCTCTTCATAGCTGAATTCTATACCCTAGACTGCGCAAAGTCATTACAATGAACTAGGACTATAATGATCATTGTAATCACAATTGCTCAGTCAGGTCAAAACCATTTTCGTTGCAAAATGCACGTCTTAATTGTGAAGATCCACACCCCGCGTTGTGCCTTAGAAGCAGTGCGGGGAAGCCCTTTCGTTAGACCTAAAATATGTGGACGGAGGCTGCGGCCAAGCACCTCGGCTTATCCATAAGCTTATATGCCCGAACCAGATACAGACGAGCTGAGACGAGCTGAGCTGAGTCTGTAGCTGGCACCTCAGATGAGTTTCTGTCTAATTCAATTGTCTTTTGTTATCCTACTTTCTACTTCAATTCCAGAGCAAAGCGGCGCAACAGTTCAAGATGCCGGAATCAACAAATAAGCTCCAGTCCTCGTCCTACCGCTCTCAAAAGGCGACAATTGCGTCGCTGAGCTTGCTGGAGAAGCTGGATACGATTCCTGCTCTGCTTACTGTTTGTAGGTCCTCTTCTTAACACACGTGGGAATTCGACCTAGGCTGACAAAATCCGTGTAGTTGGCAATCTCGTCACAGCACTTTTCACCGGCGTCCTGCGCGGCAAGGACAAGAAACCCTCAGCGGGGCTTTACAAATATGTAATGCTCACGGCGATCAGGACTTTAGTTAGGAGGACGAGCGTTAGACAACAACAGTATGTATCTCGTGATCCTCCTTTGGATTCGTCTCTTGATACACATAAGAATAATGACGCTGATGACACTAGTTATATATCAGCGCCAACTGACGATGCGTACCTCGCGACTTGCAAGAAGTACCATCAAGAACCCAAGAGCGAGGTGCTTTCAGATGGAACCAGAGCCCACTGGATCGGGAGTCCCGATGCTGAGAATGTCATCATCAATTTCCATGGTTCGTCTTCCCTTTTCCATCATCTCTCTCATGCCATATCTGACGTCAAGACTTCAGGCGGCGGTTACACATTACCTGCCGGCCCCGAGATGGTGAGCTTCTTCTTCCAAGTCACAGCATACCTCAAATCAAAAGGCAAGAACGTCGCCTGCCTCTTCCTCTCCTACGACCTTGCCCCAGGCCGCATCTACCCCCGCCAGCTCCAACAAGCAGCCATGCTCATAAACCACGTCACCTCTCCCTCTCCCACCGGCCTCGCCATTTCACCTCAGAAAATCATCCTGACCGGCGACTCCGCCGGCGCAAACCTCGTCGTCTCCCTCCTCTCCCATATCTCACACCCCCACCCAGGCAAGAACGGCGTCGAAGTCCCCAAAGTCCAGCTCAGCTCGCGCTTCAACAGTGCCGTGCTCATCTCCCCCTGGATCAGCTTCTCGCTCGCCGAGGACTCCTTCAAGCGCAACGCCTACAAAGACTGCATCGATCCGCGCGCCGGCACGCAGTGGTCCTCTGCCTTTGTCGGCGCGCCGTACCCGCACACGGAGCAGAACGACAACTACAACGAGGCCCTGCGCGCCCCTGAGGACTGGTGGGCTGGCCTGCAGGTCGACGATATGTTTATTGTTGCGGGCGATGAGGAGGTGCTGGTTGATGGGATTCGGAAGTTTGAGAAGAAGTTGAGCGCGGGGCTGGGGGAGGGGAAGGTCAAGATGTTGGTTGTGAAGGGGGAGTATCATGATCAGCCGAGTCTTGATTTGCAGATGGGGTATGGGGAGAAGGATGAGGGGGAGCAGGCTAAGGCGATTAAGAAGTGGATTGCCAGTAAGCTTTGAATGGGAAGTGGCGGTATGGGGAAGATGTGGGATGAAGTAGAGGTGGGCGTTCTAGAGCCAGTTCAGAAGACTTTGGGCTTGTAAGCACTGTTTGAAATGTTTACTAAACGGGGGAACTAGGTATGAAGAACTCCAAATATTGTGCTCCTTATTCTCCATTACGACCGGAATTGTTTCCCTACTTAACTATCGTCATCGCCCAGTCATCTATACTCGGAGCAACTGATGCGATACGCACGCTTCGCACCAATACCACTTTCGGCTCCAATATATTCGATCGATCTCCAGTCTTCAACGTATTACTCGTCGTCAAGCCCTGTCTATAAGCTTGCATTTACTTTCGATACAAATCCCAAGTCACATTTGCCCACAACTTCGTCCAGTGGTCCTGAGCATAGCCCAAAGGGCAAATGGTCGCGGTGTAAGTGGATCTCGGAGGTTCGTGCCGGGAACCTGTATTAGATGAAAGGGGCCTCAAGAGATACCCAGCCTTGTTTCTTCTCCGATGGTGTGTGAACTGCAAGTTCCCGTCAATTCTTCTCCTATCATGATATAGATACCTAGTATCGAAAGTTGTGCCTTACTTCTATGGCCGATCTTATCCAATATAAACTGGTCTTCAGGGAAGTTGATAGTTTGTTCAGTGTGGCGATGGTTTGAGCACGAGCAAGACGGGAGATCATCAAGTGAGAACAGTTCTAGAACAGAAAATCCCATCATTCACTTAGTTTTTGTCGCTTTGCCCATTTTCTCTTATCCTCATATTCTGACATGATTGATCGAGGAGGCCCCTGAAGATGCGCCAGTCAGCGTCCAGCCCACTCCTCCATACTTATGAGACCTCCTCGCCGATTATCATTGATCTATGACAGTATCTGTTTGATTTATGATACTATCCGTTACGATTGCTTTCTTGATATTCAGCGGGAACATGCCGTTGTGATCGGCCACTGGCTCAGAAGTGAATCTGGTTCACAGGGGGAAAAATGAATCGCACAAAATCTCGATCCGGACTTTCAAGTTCACATCTTTCGGCAAAACCTCCCCAAAGACCTGTTGATCCTTCATCATCAGCACCATTATTGCAGAGTTCCCAGTTGAATTGTATCAGATCTCAACCGACCCCAGTCAAGCATGTTTAAGAAACACTGCCGTCTAGCTCCAGCTTCCTCCTCGAACGTTGATACTTCTATGATGTGCTAGATTGCTTTTACACCATTCGGATCACTACTCCGTTGCATTCGCTGCTCTTTTTCTTGTCATTATTTTCGTGTGAAAATGGATTCCCCGAAGCCGGAAGCAGATGAGAGCATCGGTATGTTGCTCCTTAAGATCCATACTACCAATCATCTAACAAAGAGACAGCTCCTCTTATGCTCGGGCTTTGCTGGTCCTTGTATGCCATTGCAACCGTCGTCATCGTTCTCCGATTCATCGCCAAATATAGGATCAAGCGCATGGGCCTAGATGATATACTGGCAGTATTAGCATTGGTATGAGTACCATTTGTATTCATGTATGCCTTTCTAATTTGACATTTTTCCTCCCTAGTTGTTGGGTATTACGAACATGGCATTGAATACCGTAGCTGCCAGGTACGGGCTTGGAAGGCATTTTTATTATTTGACTCTGAACGAGCAAATCAACGCTGTCAAGTATGATTTCATCAGCCAACCCATCGGTACGAGAGTTCTCTTCAAATACATGAGTGTACCAACTTACAATCTGGCAGGTGTGTTGTCGCCAATGGCTGGGAGGCTTTCTCTCATAGTGTACCTGCGAAAGCTCCTCGCCACCGAAAAGTCAAAGAAGCGATTCCTCTACGTATTAGCAGTTCAACACATCGCCATCAATGTGATTACAATAATTGTGCTCCTTGCTTCGTGCAAGCCCATCTCATATCATTGGCATCCTATCGGCGTGGCTGGGAAGTGTCATACTCAGTCTGTCAAAACAAATATTGGGTACTTTCAGGGAACGGAAAATACAGTGATGGATGTAATTCTCACAATCTTCCCGGCCTCGATCGTCTGGAAGCTTCAAATGGCCAGGAGACTGAAGATTGGATTGTCAGTATTGCTGGGGTCAAGTAGTGTGTAAGTGATGACTTGTATCAATTTTGGGCGTAAGTTAATTTGACGTAAAGAGCAATGGTTGCCTCGCTAAACAGGACTATTCTTACATCACACATGGTGGATAAAGGTGACTTCACGTGTAAGTCTCTGCAATTCTAGCATCCGACATGGACGAGAGAGATGTGTATTGATTATTTCAATGTTAGACAACGTCGTCGACTTCCTTATTTGGTGCACGTAAGTTTAAAATGCCTTCGTATTCATCAAGCAGCTAATTGAGAGTTTGTCTTCAGAGCTGAGATTTGTACGGTCATAATCACTGCGTCCATCCCCATGCTACGTTCACTATTCGTGTCGACTCAGCGTAGGACAACCTCGTATCAATTGGGGGATGGGTGCCCAAGTAGAAGCAATGGTACAGACGGAAATCGACCGCTTTCGGGGCCAATATTGTGTGCAGTGTCAACGGGTCAGACCAGTGAGGACACTCTTCGGCCATTCAAGGTTTCCATCAATCATGGCACTGCGAAGACTATGAGGTAGATGTTATCTGCGAGGTTGGACACAACAAGGAGAGTCGATCATCGGGTCCGTGACTGTTGGTCGACCTCTCGCTTTCAGTTGGGATTCCCGAAAAAGCTATTTGTGTGTGACCTACAGCTGCATATGCTGCGGTATGTTTGTAGCACCACATCGTCGTTGTTTCGGCTGAGGTTTGCACTGATGGAGCAGATCTGGATGGCGAGACTGACCGTCATGGACCAACAATTTGGCTATGATCTTGTTTCTTTTATTTTATCTTTTAGATTGATGAATATTGGGTTTTTTAATTCCGTGCATTTGCATATTGCCACTTTCTGTGATCCCGTCGAGCTGCTATTCATTTTTGCATGACTTCTCGAAAGTGCAAGCGCCCCCCTAGAATTCTTAAAGCATTCTTCTTGACAAGACAGTGCTCTCGTTATTAAATCCCCAATCAGGTGTTGTGGCTAACAAAATAAGCGCATGCAAGGCGCCGCTCATTCGCTCCGAAATTAGCATCAGCAGAGTAATCCTCTATGTTTCACCACACTCAGCCATCCAACCAACGTTATCTCAGCCTCCGCAAAATGGGTAAGCAGTGGGATTGGACAAGCATTTTGGATCCCATTGACCCATGTGATTGACTTGCCTGCGCCACGATCTCTGGGGCTTGTGTGCTCAAATCAACCTCGCCTCATCAATCTGATGACTACTGTTCGTTTATCAAAGTTGGTTGGAAGGAGTAGGATCAAGTGTCCAACTTCAATTAAATATGGCAGCTGCCTTTGTTTTCATGCGCAGTTGCTCTATTAGTTCTCACGGTCCAAATCTAAAGCTGACACTATCGAATTTTTGAAGTCTCTAATTTAAAGAACTATCTAAGTTTCTCTGATTTCAACGCATCGACAAACTTCGCGTTCAGCTTGATCAGATTATTCTCTACTATGTCAGGACGGTCAGATTGTGCGCCTACCTCCGCTATACCGGCAGGATCACTTCACAACGTTGCACTGCTGGGCGCCGTAAACAATACTGTTCAAACGTCCTTTGAAAACTGCTGTACAAAAGTTTCCGGAGCCTACACAGATCCAGAAAATGATTGCTATTCACATTGCTACTATATCGATTCTGCCACTGCGGCTCGACTACAGACCTGTTTCGCCAAAACTCTAGACAATCCCGATGACCCAACGCTGGACTACAAGATGTTTGTCGACAACTCAACCTCCAGCAGCAGCGGCTCTGCCACAGGTGCACCAGTCATGACTTTAGTGCCTATTGCGAGCCCATCATTATCACTTGCGAATACAAATATCACATGGACAGCAAGCTGGTCGACACCAAATTCCACTACTGCTGCTGTAAATGCACCAACGGCAGCTAGCGCAAGTGCAGGAGTCGTATACACAACTGTCGGGGCCAACGCAACCTTTCCGAACGCCACCGTCACAGGTATAGTTACCGCACCCGGTTCTCCAAGCTTCACGCCGCACCCTCCGTCTACCGCGGCTGCGGCTGCGGCGGCAAGCTCATCGCATTCGAGTGCGAAGTCTACCCGACGGACGGGAGGTTCAATGGCTACCATGGCAATGGTGGGGTTTGTGGTTATGGCGTTGTTTGCATAAACCTCTGATGTTGGAGAACGAATTTGTGTTATTAGCGGCATTGCATGGTTGCATTTAGTGGCGTTTGAGAATTGGGATAGCATTCGAGGTCACCCTCATAGGCGCTAAGCATGGTGATATCGGTGGTTTTTGGTTGTGAGATAAAAATGATACCCTCTTTTAGATCCTATCTATCAAGCTTCAATCTGAACTTCTAGCTCTTGTCTGTAGACTTACACCCATGTAGGCCAAGATACAACTGACGAAGTTGACTGATCACGTTCGAGTGACTGAATGAGAAGAGGCCAAGGGAACCAACAATCGCACAAACCCTTCGAGCTCTTGAAGAGGAAGCTCAATACTGGCAGTGGCTCCGTCCCCAGCAGCAAGCTCGGTCCTCTCAAATGTTGGACTTCTGGGTGCGAATGAGTCTAGCTAGTGACACCGCAGCTCTCACAGACGCCAGGACTTTCCCGTGTGGCTGGCTAGCACCTAATTCCCAAGACTTAACGAACCCATTTCCTGCATTTTAGAGTGCAATGGCAGCCTCTGAGAGGCCATAGCGTCGCAACGTCGTCAATTAATATATGGCTAAATAGTCAGTGGCTAAAATGTGACCCCGATCGCCATGCCACCGTACTTTCAATTTTCAGGAACCGAGAACTTAATTGATCTCGGGATTCTAAAACCAGACGAACCTCCTCTGAAAGTTGCCAGGGAATCACCAAAGTCTCAGAGATGTCTTCGTGTCCCTCAACTCACAGCTTGAGCGCGCCGACGTACAGCAATGTCTGTCTCATCCCCGCCAGCTCCCCTGAGGACATCAAGCAACAATTCGCCCACTGCTGCGGCATAGCTAAAGCACCATTGACGACGAATGATTGCTACCAATACTGCAATGCCACAGATGGTGCAATTGCAACGTGCTTCTCTTTCGGCCTACAGACACTCCATCCGCCTGTCAGCATTACTACTGTTGACGCCAACTGCCTTGTCGCCGCTGCTATCAATGCCACTTCGGCAGTCAGTACCTCTGTTTCCAGTACCAGCACACCTTCTGGGACTGCAACCTCTTCGACATCGCCGAGTGGCTCTACTCCTGCGCCATCTTCAAGCAACCAGTCCAAAGCTGCCGTCCGGCGATCAATTCCTACTCTGGTGATAGTTGCTGCTGGTCTGGTCTTTCTTGGTTGTCTAGTGTGAAGGACAGCATTTATGCTTAAGACGTGAAAGATTAACGAATGATTTAAGCCATCGAACAATTTCGAATGGTGGTTGTCGTACGAACCCGGCTCATGACCCGGAAAAACGGGTATGTCCTGGTCTGGTCTATAAAAGGCGTACGAACGTCGCCAAAGCCTGTATATAATAATAGTTAACTTGATGTTATGCAAGAAGATCTAATCTAATCGAGAATTCCCTTCCGATTATATATAAAGCTTCAGAAAGTGAAGTGCGATGCTGACATCCGTGGCTCGCAAGCGCTGAGCAAAATTGGATCGTTATCCAAGCAGCAACGTAACTGCTTATAGTGCTATCTTCTCAGAGTTCATGACATTGATTATGATGGAAGCAGACACGAGAAAGTGAAGGAAGATAGCTTGAGTGGCATAATCATATTCTCATTCTTTCCCTTGGAGACGCCGGGGTGTCTGCGGTCACTTGTCCGCCTTTTTGGCAGTTCAACAAATTTAAGCTCGAGGTTTGTAGAGACTCGCGAATTGTATGTGTGACAAGAATAGGTGAAGATCTCACAGATTGGGAATGCTTACTTTGAAATGTCAGTGCATCGCGTCCTCCAGACGTCGATGTCTCAAGACTACAGCACATCGACACTTGCAAGTGACTTCTCGAATGCAGTAATCTCACCCATGAGCTCCTCCTTCACCTCTTTACTAGCCCAGCATATCTCAACAGCGTTCTTCTGAAGCTTGATGATCTCTTCGTCCGTGAAGTTGCATTTATCGCGGACCATGAGAAGGTTATGAAGAACCCAATTATCCTCCATATATGCTGGATCGTCTGAAGCGATCGTGATCTTTATCCCGGCGTCGAATAGAGTACGAATGCGAGGAAATACTGCCTCTTCTGCAGCGTGTCTTATATATGCGCAAGGACATATTGTCATACCGACGTTCCTCGATTTGATAATTTCCATGAGCTCGACTTCATCTGCTGCGTTCATTCCATGATCGATACGTTCTGCTCCACTACCTCCAAGTTTGGCAGCAACTTGCCGGATGTGATCATGCGTATCTTTTTGGTTGAAGTCACAGTGACTAGTGAGTCTTAAACCGTCTCTTCGAGCGCGCTGGAAGACGTCCCCGAACAAAGACGGTGGCCGCTCGAATTCGTCTGAGTCCAGACCAAGGCCAACTATCATGTTTTTGTAGGCTAAAGATTGCTCATATTGTTCCATGGCAGACTCTGGGGACATATCCCGCAGAATACACATGATCCATTGAGACTTGACCTACCGTGTATCAGAAAGTAGGCACACCATCCGACCAAGCAACTTACATTGAGACATTCTTCAGCTTCTTCCTGCGCTTTTTTGAACCCTTTCATAATGACGTCCATGGGGATACCTCGCCGAATATGCCCTTGTGGATCAAAGAAAGGCTCACAATACCGAACATTCATCCGGCTCGCACGCTCGAAATATCCCATTGCAAGTTCGTAATAGTCTTCTTCAGTCTGTAGGAGATCAAAGCCTCCATAGTAAGCTTCGAAAAAGGTCATGTTCCGCTGAGCTTCTGCGGAAGCCTTGCCAATTCTCCCTCGGATTCTCTTGTAGGCTTCTTGAACCTCAGAGAGAGACTTGAGAGGAACCTTTTGGGTTCCAACCGTGAGAGGAATACCATTCTTTTGGGAAAGTTTCCATCGGAGCTCAGGAGTCATAGTGCCTTCGATATGGACGTGAAGTTCAATCTTGGGAATCTGTGTTACAACATTGTCCTTCGTTTGAAGCTGCTGCTCCCTTAGATTCTGCCTTTGCTCGTAGGTTGACACCTGACTGGCCAACATATTGAACTAACAGAGAAAGATAAAAGCCAGACTTGTGAATAAGTATGTAAATTGTATATGAGAAGGGGAAATATATTAAATTGTTGGCACCCTGCTTTAGGTTTATGGCGTAGTCAAGGGTGGGGTAGTACGGTATTATCTATACGAGACGATCGCAGGACGACAAAGCCGTTCATAGAAGTGTGAAAACTCCGTTGGGTGGCGTCATAATGCTGGAGAGAATACCGCATCGTATCTGCGCGGGCAAGTTTATATCTGTCACCGAGTGTCAGTATAAACCTACTAGGCCCCATATAGTAGTGCATTGGGTGTATACATTTGGTGATCCTGAATCACCATATATTGAAGGCTTGAAATTTGCGGAGAAGCTAGCTTGGATCGATCGAGAAATAATACGTTCGTGAACTGATATATTCTATCCTGAGACTGTACTATATATCTTTTGAGATCAATCCTTAATATCCCTACAATCGGATGTGCGGCTTAAAAAGAAATAATAAGCAATAATGAAAGGGACCAGCTGAAAGTATTCTGCAATTAAATTCTCATTATCAATTTGTAGGCTTAAAACCGTGAGGAAGGAGTGAAGTATATATTCTCTAAAATATTTTTTTATCTCGACGCCCCGCTCCTTCGCCGCGCCGCCCTATTTCGACGCCAGAGAAATGCAGATATATACGAACTGTTCTGTACAATGCGAATGATGACCCCCCCTCATATCGCCCGACACGGGGACTTGTTCCCTCAACGTTTCTATGCATACTAGATTACAGAGTCAAGCACCATCGATTCCTCTTCCTCCCCTATTGGAAAGCCCTTCTTTGCTTTCTTCATAGAGCAAGCCCAAGGGCTCCTGTGTCCATTCTTTCCTACCCCCTTTACGCAACAGGACTAGGATTCTCAGGCGGCAGGTCGTTACTCGCTGGTGGAGGCGGCGCACTCTTGCCTCCGCCCAAGGTGTCATTTAGACCGGGGCCACCGCCAAAGTACTTCACAAAGTCCTTGTTCTCATCAAACGGACGCTTCCCTAGCAGGCGTATCATGTCATCTCTAGAGAGCACCTCCTTCGTTAGCAATTCCTCTGCCACGATGCCGATCTCCGCCTTCTTCTCAGTCAGCAGGTCGCGGCACTGCTTGTAGGCCTCGTCAACGATGCGGCGGACTTCGGCGTCGATGGTCTGTGCGGTAGCCTCCGCGAAGGGCTTGTGTAGCTTGTTGTCGTCGTCTTCGAAGTGCAGGGGCCCAAGTTTCTTGGACATGCCCCATTTGGTTACCATAGCTGTGGCCATGCGGGTGACTTTGTTGAAGTCGTCTGACGCTCCCGATGTGACGGTGTCGAAGTGTAGCTCTTCACTGATACGTCCGCCTAATGTCATGGCCATACGGTCCATGAGTTGGTTTACGTTGAGAAGGTAGGTGTCAGCGGCCGGTAGGTACTGGGCGTAGCCAAGAGCGCCGGAGCCACGTGGGATAATCGAGACTTTGAGGAGAGGGTCGGCGTACTTGAAGTACCAACCGCAAATAGCGTGACCGGCTTCGTGATAGGCGACTGTGCGTTTTTCTTCGGGAGAGAGAACGAGAGACTTCTTTTCGAGTCCTCCGATCACACGTTCAATGGCTTGCTCGAAGTGTATCATCGCTACAGATTTGGCACTTGTTCGTGCAGCTGTACTTTGTTAATACAAGTGGAACAGATATAAGGGTAGGACGTACCTATGAGAGCAGCCTCATTGCAACAGTTGGCAATATCAGCCCCAGAAAATCCTGGTGTAAGAGCTGAGAGACGGCCAGTCAAGTATTCCAGATCCTCATTCGTGACAATCTTCTTCAAGTGGACCAAGAAGATCTGTTTCCGACCATCCATCGTCGGCCGATCGATAGCAATATGTCTATCGAAACGACCAGGACGCAGTAACGCCTTGTCAAGAACGTCGGGTCTGTTGGTACCAGCAAGGACAACAACTTGCTCCTGGGTATTGAAACCATCCATCTCCGTCAGGATCTGGTTCAAAGTGGCTTCACGCTCATCATTGCCGCCGCCCCATCCGCCTGATTTAGCACGAGACTTTCCAATCGCATCGATTTCATCGATGAAGATGATGCACGGAGTGTTTTTCCTCGCCATTGAGAAGAGATCCCTCACCCTCGAAGCACCAACACCGACGAACATCTCGACGAATTCGGAGCCGGACACGCTGAAAAATGGTACTTGTGACTCGCCAGCAGTGGCTTTTGCCAAAAGCGTCTTACCAGTACCCGGAGGTCCAGAGAGGATAGCTCCTCTTGGAATCTTAGCGCCTAGTCGTTGGAATTGTTCTGGAGTCTTGAGGAAAGACACGAATTCCATAATCTCCAACTTCGCCTCGTCCATACCTGCAACGTCCTTGAATTTGACCTTGACATCAGTTTCGTGGTTGAACTGCTTCGCACGACTCTTCATCATGCCAAATACGCCGCCCGCGCCACCTTGTCCCTGTGTTGCTCTTCTCGAGAAGTACCAAATAGCGCCGATAAAGAGAAGGGTAGGGCCAAAGCCAAGCATCAAAGCCCAGCCATCTGTATCCGAAGAGTAGCTGACCGGGATGCGCTCTGCAGTCGGAATGCCCAACTCTCGCTGTGCATCTTCCAGCTTCCTCTCAAATGCCTCGACTGAACCGATCGAAAAGTAGTAGTGGAAGTTAGGATTCGAAGCCGGCGAATCCGGATACATATTTTGAGCAGCCTCCCGGTGCAGCTCCACGCGTACCCGGTTCCCGTTCACGACTGTAAGCTTCTCCACGAGTCCCTTGTCAAGGAACGTACTCCTAAATTCCTGGAAGGTGATATCGCGGCCCGTCTCGCCCGGCATCACCATCCGGTACAACAGGTACGACACGAACGCGCTGAGCAAAAAGGTAGACATATCAAGCCTGATCTCCGACGGTTTGAACTCTCCTCTCTTCTGGCCCCCCCAGCCGCCCTCACTCCCCTTCTTGCCTCCCCCCCCACTACTACTCTTACTCTCATTCCCCTCAAAATCTACGCCTTTCTTGCCCGCCTCTGCGTTCCCGCCCTCGCCTATCTCCCGTTCCCTCTGCCGCCTCACCATCCCAGTCAACAAGTTCGTCAGCCGCGCCGCCTGCGACAGCGTCGGCTTCTTCCCTCTAATCTCGTCCATCAAGTCCCGCAGCTCCGTCGGGATGCCCTGCTTCTTCATGTGCTCCAGCGCCTTCTCAATTGCCTCCACCTCACCCTTCGGCATCCCCCACTTGAGCATGGAGACCAGCTCCTCCATAGCCTGCTGATCCTCCGGATTCAACGGCGTCATGCCCTCTGCCAAGGGACTCTCTTCGCCATCTGCATTCTCGCTGGCTTTCGAGAGGGGCGTCTTGCCACTATACAGATTCTCGGTGCCGGGCGCAGGCTTGGAGGGTGCGTCTTTCTCTGGTTTCTTTGGCGGAGGCGGTGGAGCGCTTGCGAATGTTCGTGTTTGCCGTGCACAGATGAGTCGTGATGCCGCGGGCGGCGTACGGCGGGAGGCGGAGGTGGAGGAGTATGAGCGGAGGGAAGATCTGGAGATTCGAGCTAGCGAGCTACTCGATTGCCGGAAGATGGAGCTCATGGCTGGCTTGTCTAGAAGAAGAAAGGAGGAAAGAGAAAAGGAAGAGAGTACACAGATGTGTGAGGAGGGACGTGTCGTGTGTACTATCTCATCCGGAGTTGGGTGGTGGTGATAGAAGCTGTGGGGAGCTCTGGAAGGCAAAATCGAAGTCGTCAACGACAGCCACAAAAAATCCGAGGGTGGAGCTTTCAACGCGATGGGTCACGTGCGCATACTCAAAGTTCTTAGCTTGCTTTATCACGGTCTTTCTCGACTTGCCCGGCAGGCAGACTAAATTTCTTATGGCAACGTATTTAATGTAGCAGGCTCCATACCTTAGAAGCAATCTATAATGACCCTTTTCCAGAGTAGAATTACACTATGTCCTTGCCCCTAGCCCGTGAATATAGCAAAAACGCCAACAGCATGTGGAGTAGCAAGAACGCCTGCGAGTGAAGCCCAACATTCGAAAAAAACCCATCATTCTTAATCTCATCATCCTCATTACTACATAGCTTGGTGCTGTAAGTGTGCGTTGTTGCTATTTTGCAAAGCCGGATCGCCCATAACACCGTTCTCGAAGCTCGGGTACTGGCCACCCGTCATGTCGGCCCAGTCCCATTCTAGCGTCATTGGCATCTGCCACAGATCTTGAGGTACGAAAGGTTGTTGGAAGGAGTTGACGTTCAGAGGAGATGCACCGTTGGTAAAGCTCATGTCGGTATAAGGAGTCATGCCGTTCCCGTTTGTTGGTGTGCCAAAATCGCCGGTATAGTCCGAGGACTGCCAATTCGAACTTGGTGAGCTGTGATTCCCAGAGGGAGGGGAGCCAAAGCCATTTTGTTGGATATTTTGATTGCCCAAAGGCGGTGAGAATACTCCTGAGATGTTAGGTTGTTGCATAGAGCTCGTCATTGGCTGTGGTGTGCCATGATGTATGCCATTTTGCTTTGCCTTTGCAGCATGATCTTCGTGACTTTTGCGCTTTCTCCTCGATGAACTCTCCTTTTCAGCTTTATCCAATACTACCTTGGCGATTCTCTCGAACTCGGAGCAGACACCCAACATCCGCTTGACACCTCCATTCTCTTCTTCTGTGATCAACATTGACAAAAAGCTTACTACCAGATTCATCAACCGAACGTCAGATCTGGCTCGCGGGTCTTGAGGATTCTGTAGAATATTGCCGAATAATGTTACAAGAGCTGAGACAGGGAAGTACAAAATAAGCCTGAAATTGTTAGCTATGCGTATGCCATCTAGACTGTCGATACTTACCAGACACATTGGAAGTCTCCTTGGGGAACATATTTGATGAGATGTATCGATGCTCGAGCTGCCGAGACACATAATGCAGCTGATGAGAACACACGTGGATTGAGGGGCCTGGCATTGAGGCCTTGAATAGCGTAATTCGACAATCGACTGGTCCAGTATCCGTGATGAATCGACATGCGGTGGATAGTAGTCAGACAATTGTAGTACGCAAAGTGAAGAACAACAACATGGAGGATCAGAGGTGTATGCGAGGCCTTGATCTCGTGCTCGGGACGGAAATCTACAGGTATGCTGTCCTTCCATTCTTCCAGGAGGTGATCAAGCTCGCCTATGGTATTGAGCAATTCGCCGTCAGATTGCTTAGCAGCCTTGGTCGAATACAGCTGCGTGTAGACCTTGCTTTCGATGGTAGCAAACTCAGCCATCAGGCGGAACAAGTTCACCTTGCCCTTCCCATCAGCTAAGGGAATGTTGCCGATGTTATCCTCAGGATCAGCGCTTGGCAACTCGACATTCATATCATCGTCATCCTGCGCCGGCGGTCGCCCCGATCTCAAACAGATATCCTTGTCTACAATGTATGCAATCCAGAACACACGTTTCCTCTGTTCAATCTCGACAGGATTGAGATTGAAGCCAGATCCCCGCTTGTGCAAGCCGATGCTGTGAGAAAGACGGATAGCTGCGGCGACCAGGAAGAAAGTAGGCTGCGGATTTGGTGTTCCTTGCATGAAGAGGGCCATTCCGAGAAGAGCTTGAACACTAAGGAGATCAGTATTCCGCATAGTCAGTTCCGTGAAGACTCCCATGGCATTCTTTAGATATCCCCATGCCTTTTCGTCCTCTTCTGCTGGAACGAGATTACTCATGACTCGAAGCCGATGCGCGATGGCAAGAGCAACGTTCAGACTAGCCCACCATCCAGAGCCTTCGTACGGGTCTCGAGAATATTGGCGGTCAACTAGGTGCATGAACGTCGGCTGATGGAACAGTGGAAACATGCAGTTGAAATTCTCGAAGAAGTCCGTCATCAGGGAAACACACTCGGTCTTGGGTGGAAGTTGTCTGAAGACGCGCCGCGTGAATAGGTCTCCGAAGACCTCTGGCTTCCAGTACATCCACTTGTTCTCGTCTACTGAGGCTTCTGAAATCATATTTTGAAAGGAGGAATCACCCGTTTTGTCGGCCACCCATTGGATACCCTTCGGAGAGAAGATCGAGAATCCAGACGAGGAACCTGATATCACAGATTAGTATTTTAGTCTTCTTGTAGAAGTCGGAGCTCCGTACCGATGTATCGTGTTTCACCGCAATTGTTCGTCACCAACGAGCACATCATGTCAGACAATTCCTCCACCTCTGGCTGCTTATCTTCCTCGTCCTCCACTGTAGCGCTACGGCGTTTTTCGCTGGTGCCATTCTTGATCGGTGGCTCTGGCGATGCGAGATGGCTTCGAGGCGTCGAATCATTCTCTCCTCTGGGCGAGCCTTGCAACGAAGGAGAGGTAGGGCCGGAGGTCGGTGCTTGCGATGCTCTCCGAGCCTGTGTCTCCGCCAGTCGCTTCTCCAATGTTCCTAAATCTGTTGCTCCGTTGTCGTCCTCCTTTAGGAGACCTGTTTGTGATTTAGTAAAAGCATCTAAAGATGAAACGCAGGATTGCGGAGTGCCAAATATCGCAAGCTTACCAGAAAGCCTGAGCAAGCTTTCCATGCGCCCCAGTCTATTCTCGAGACCCTCAATATATTTGGCCCTAGTTTCGGATCAGCAATCAATCCCCAACCAGCGCATCGACCTAACATACCCTTTCGGCGGGCTCCTCTTCTTCTCAACTTGGGTGAAGACACATTCCGTCTTGTAATTGATACAATGCGTGCACGCCGGCATCTTTCCATCACACTTGATCTTCTTCTTCCTGCACATATCGCAAGCCTATGGCATCGCACAAGTCAGCTACATTTTCCTCTCTCTCTGTTCCCATTCCTCCCCAAGCCATCCAAAAGACATTGCAGGTCTGGCTCACCCTCGCAATCCTCCTCCGCTTGGCCTCACTGCTCTCATCCAACAACGTGCTGTCTCCAAACATCTGCTGCGACAATCCATCGACAGACGCCGGCAGCGGCAGTCCATCTGCGCTATACTGGCCGAAGATCTGAGGCGGGGGGTTCATGAGTGGCGGCGCCGGGATCTGCGACATATGGAAGCCATTCGTATCGTGCGGAGGCAGCGGATCCATCAGTGGCTGCGACATGTTCGCATGAAGGGTATAAGAACCAAAAGAAAGGTGAGAGAAGAATCAGATCTACTGATTGTGAGGCCCCTTTTCTTCGCTCTCCTCTAGAGTCTGGGGGTGGGAGTGTGGTTGTCTCGTCTTGGTGTTGAAATTGGAGGAAGCGGAGGTAAGAGGAACTATCGTTAGACCGAGTCCGTATCGGCGGAGGAGTGGTGGAGTGGTGGAGTGGTGGAGTGGTGGAGGGCGGAGATGGAACTATCAGGTCAGGATTGCGGGTGCGAGTTGTGGCACAGGACAGGACAGGACAGGACTGGACTGGACAGGACCTAGGTATCTTACAAACCAAGCAGCTGCAGTGCTGAGCAAAGCAGAGCAGAGCCCAATCTCAGTCCCCAGCGTACGAGTGGGAGACTGGGACTGGGAGTACGTACAGGGCGTTTCGCTAGCCTTAGTCCGGACGCCTGGGGCCTGGGGCCTGGGGCCTGGGTTGGGTGCGTCAGGATCAGATCACCTCCACCTCCACCGAACAGAAGATGGTCACTGCGCTGAGTGTGGAATAGAACAGGACCCTGGAATAGCAGGTGTGTGCAGTGATACTACTGTAGCTACTCTACAACACAGTGCAGAGACGTGACGGGGAGTGGAGTGGCATATGCAAGCAGTGAGGCTAAAGGAGGGACCATCGCCTTTCTCAACGCAGATAGATAGTGATGGGTCATCGCGACAGTCTGTGCAGTACAGTACTTACAGAAAAGCACCGGATTCAGTAGAATCTGCTGCTGAGTGGACTCACAAAAGCATATCCAGCAGCAGATGGGGATGGGGGCCCCGTCGACACGCAGCTATCCTAAAACGTCGAACGCTTTTCTTGGCTCCTGCGAACCTGAGGCTACCATCGTAATCTACCGCTACAACTGCTAATACCATAACAGTCAAAGAAAAGAAAAAACTAATTGATCAGCCAGACGGATCGGACTTTTGAACCGCTGATGATCCCTCCCCCCTCCCTCTCTCATGCTTGTTTGCTTGCTTGCCTTGATTACCGAGCAGAGAAAAGGGGACAATCTCGGACAGACAAGCCAGGGAAGTTCTGCGACAAGAAAATCAACGACATGACATGATATGGGACAAGAACCAAGGCACCTTTTCCCCCACCATCCATCCATCCATCCCCTTTTGGAGGTCGGATTAGAGTTAAGCGGGCAGTGCAAGCTTTCAAGTCCCGGAACTTGTTTCATCTGGCCAGCCTTTTGGAACGAGGGGGACGAGGGGGCGGAACTTGCCTTTCCATTCATTCATTCATTGATCTGCGGCACTTTTTCTTTTTGAAATGGGATGAAAAGTGTATAGATAGGCGGCACGGTATCTATTGTACTTCACACTCTTTTTCCTTCCATCTCCCCTTCCCCCCTTTTCCTATCTATCTCTCTTTTATTTCCCCTTGAAGAAATAAGTTCAAACTACAATATTATCAGGATCCAGCATATATATATATATATACGTCTGGATACAGTAACAACTACATCCATTACCCCCCACTAACCTCAAACCCCTCCACTCCAGAAAACACATTCCCAACCTCATATCTTTCCTATAAAAAATCCCCCAGTTTAAGAGAGAAGAACAGGTAAAAAAAATTGATTATCCACCCCCCCCCTATTCCTCCCCTTCGTCAGCAGCATCTCGAGCATGCCACACACGCGCGCCCCTCGCCCTTCCCCCTGGGCGTGGCTACGACAACCTCACACACCGCTGAAACGGTTTTCGTCAACGAACACCACGACGGACGGGACCCCTCTCCTCCGGTGTACCTGTAACCTTGCCAGCTTTTATTTGCCCCCCCGCCCCAATTAGTCCAGTTCTTACAAATCCACAGAATTTCACTTCTGTGTTGGGGTTTTCCCTTTTTTTTTTTTCATCTGTACTGTGTGTCAAATGTCTGAGGCTCATCCCCCCC